>CAUYON010198774.1:0-13261 GCA_963573935.1 Arctocebus calabarensis
GAGCTGGTGGGTTCGAATCCAGCCTGGGCCCCGCCAAACAACAATGATGGCTGCAACCAAAAAATGGCCGGGCATTGTGGCAGGCGCCTGTAGTCCCAGCTACTTGGGAGGCAGAGGCAGGAGACTCGCTTGAGCCCAGGAATTGGAAGTTGCTGTGAGCTGTGATGCTACAGCACTGTACCCAGGGGGACACCTTGAGGCTCTGTCTCAAAAAAAAAAAAAAAAGATGATCACAGGTAGTAGTCTTGTTCTGTCTGGACAATCAGCTAGAACAACAGTGAAATGTGTTTCTCATGTCCACTAGTTTTAACAGCCCTGATCTTTGCTCTTCTATTCTATGGGATGGCCCATCAGGTATGAATGGGACTTCATCCATATTGACAACTTGGGACAGCTCAAACTTGTAAGTCTTTCAAAGATTGATAACATAAGAATGAAATTCCAACACTTAATTCTCAGGCTGCTGAATGTTTGGGGGCAAGCTTTGTTCCTGTCTTCAAGCCCAGAGTGTCTCCCTTTATAAAGTGAAAGCACTGTTCAGGTGTCCCTGAGAACCGTGAGGTTTTTTCTTGTGTCCCCCTTTCACTGTCTTCTTGTATCATCTTGGTCAGATCTGAGACCCCAGCTGGATGCTGCTCCAGACTCAGCTGTTCACGTCCTGCCCCACCTCCGCCCACTTTGGAGCTTCTGTCTGGGCATCCAGAGACGCCAAGTCTCTGTGTTATCACGTCACTGAGACTGACTCTTCTGCCTCTATTCCCACTGTTAAGGACCCTGGGATTACATTGGCCCCTGGTTGTCTGGGGTAATCTGTCTAAAATCAGGTAACTAGCAGCCTGACTCCCCCGGGAGGTGACGGAATCCATTCACAGGCTCAGGATTGGGATGTGGACAACTTCCAAAGGCCGCTGTTGTGCACTGCAGTAGGTCATCTGACTTGTTCTCTGACTGATTTAAGGTCTTTATTATCTTTGGTTTCTCATTGGCATCTCTTTCTTTTTAACTTTATTCAAGTGTTGTATAGACACATGAGAAAAATCTGTATCTATCCAGGCCAGGCCTGGTGACTCACACCTGTAATACCAGCACTCTGGGAGGGTGTGGTGGGTGGATTGCTTGAGCTCAGGAGTGCAAGACCAGCCTGAGCAAGAGCGAGATTCCATCTCTACTGAAAAGTAGAAAATAACTAGCTGGGCATTATGGCAGGTGCCTCTAGTCCCAGCTACTCCGGAGGCTGAGGCAAGAGAATTGCTTGAGCCCATGAGTTTGCGGTTGTGGCGAGCTGTGATAACACCACAGCACTCTACCCAGGGCCACAGAGTGAGATTCTGTCCCAAGAAAAAGAAAAAAGGTTTGCCACTATACTCTAGCCCAGGCAACAGAGTAAGACCATATCTCAAAAAATAAATAAGGTCTCTACAGTGGTGCCTGTGGCTCAAAGGAGTAGGGCGCCGGCCCCATATGCCGGAGGTGGCGAGTTCAAACCCAGGCCTGGCCAAAAATTGCAAAATAAATAAGTAAATAAATAAAATAAAGTCCCTATATTTAGAAGAACCATGTTAACCACCAGAACACTAAGTCCCCCAGGGCAACCACTGTCCTAACTTCTAGCAATGGAAATATTAATTTGGCTTATTCATGTACCTGTATAAATTGGTTGAGTCACTACCTAAGCAGAGACTTCTCTCAGAGTTCTCAGAAAACAAAGATGGCCCCAGGCATGCTTGGTTCTGTAGTGGCTGCTCATTCTTGCTTTTCCTCAGAAGGATCCACCTGGTATCAGGTGTCTCCTCGATAAATTCACTTCCCTGAGCGTGTCCTCCTAGGGCTGACCTCAGATTCTAGGACAGATGGAACTCTCACAAAAGAAGAAAAGGTGTTCCATGTATTTTGTCCTTTGCATTCCTCGTGTTTCTAGCTCTACGTGGAGCTCACTTAGGGGACAAATACCCTTCACTCCGCCCGAGAGCTCAGGCCCAGTTTGGCTTCAGTACCCAGTATACACACAATACATGCACGTGTCCATGTAGGGGATGTCCGAACAGTCAGTGTCAACAATGAAACCGAGGTTCTGAGTATGTTAGTGAGTTGACGGTCTCTCAGCTTTGTGTCTTGTGGCTTGACTCTTGGGCGGTGCAGAAGGTCAACACTGGTTAGAGGGGAGGGAAGGGAAGAATGCCCTGTGCCTCCTCCAGGGGAGGGGAAGCGGACAGCAGGGTTCCCAGGACCCCGCTGCAGAGCCAGGCCTGGCACTGCGGCTCCAGGCTGTGCCCTTCATGTGGCAGCCGGCTCCTCCCGTGCCTCACCAGCTTCTGAATTTTTCACGCAGAGTCGAAGTTCATCGGCTTTTTGAAGAAAACACTTTGTTGAAAAATGATCTGGGAAGGCTCCAGCAGGAGCTCGAAACTGCAGAGGGCACAAATGATGCACAGAGGTGAGGAGATGGGTGTGTCTTAGCGTCCGGTGCAGGCCTCCAGGATGCCTGCAGTGTGCTCTCTGAGGGGTTAGAAGGCATCACGTTAAGTGGGCAATGTTTGAAGATCAGCTCCACATTCCAGAAAACCACAGTAGGTGAGCCTTGTAGACTTCCAGACAGACTGGACAGGCAAGATGGACAGCACCTTAACTCCCCAGCTCCTGAGCCTCAGAAGCCCAGGCAGAGCACGTGCAAACGCAGCGAGGTTGTGCTGTGGAAACAGAGGCAAGAAGCCAGCTTGTCCTCTTCTCTTTTTTCTTTTCTTTTCTTTCTTTTTTTTTTTTTTGAGACCTTGTCGCATTCTGTCACCCAGTCACCCAGGTTAGAGTACAGTGGTGGTATCATAGCTCACAGCAACCTCAAACGCCTGGGCTTGGGCAATCCTCCTGACTCAGCCTCTGGAGTATCTAGGACTACAGGTGCCCACCACTGTGCCCAGCTAATTTTTCTGTTTGTTTTATTTATTTATTTATTTTTTTTGTTAAAAACAAGGTCTCATTCTTGCTCAGGCTGATCTAGCACTCCTGACCTCAACTCCTAACCCACCTTGTTAGGGGTTAGAGGTTCTCTGGGGCTCTCTTGGCAAGTAGAGCCTGTTTGATCATGTCCTGGTAACAGTTTTAGCTTCCGTTTTCTCCAAGGTTCAGAGCTGGGGAAGGGAGATGGGTCCAGGGAAGGGCAGGCACCTAAGTTCCGAGGTCGGAGAGGAGCTGGGACCCCGGTCAGGTGAGGGGCAGGAGCAGGGCAGGGAGAGAATGTGTGTTGGGAGAGGGGATTTCTGCCGTCCCTGCTGCAGCCACATGCAGACAGTTTCTTTGGCCTTTGCCCCCCAACTGTCACTTTCAAGATGAGCATAGCTCTAAAATGCTGAGTGTTTTTCTAACATGGCAGCACCGTGAAGATTAGCAGATGGAATCCAGAGCATTTAACAAGTGATTACTCATAGCACAGCAACCTGAAAATGTAATGATTTTTCCTTTAGAAACCTTTTTTTCTTGAGTTTACTGCAAGACCCCTGGACAATAGCCCTCGGCAGGTGCCAGGCTGTTTCCATGTCTGTGCTGCTGGGTGTGAATAGTTCCATGTTGTACAAAGTAAGTATTAATGTGTGTGATTGAGGAATGTCACAGGGATGCTTATTCTCACCGAACCAGCAGTGGGACTGGGCGCAGTGGCTCCTATCTGTCACCCCAGTACTGTCTCTACATAATAGAGAAAGTAGCTGGGCACGGTGGCGAGGGCCTGTGGTCCCTGCTACTCAGAGGCTGAGGCAGGAGGAATACTGGACCCAGGGGTTTGAAGTTGCTGTGTGCTGTGACGGTGCCACTGCCCTCCAGGATGGGCAACAGAGTAAGATTCTCTCTTAAAGAAAAGTCTGGTGTTGTATGACCTGAAAATCAAAACAACTTCGTATTCGTAGCTTTGCTGCATTTTGAGATCAGGGCTGGCTCCCTATTGCCATTGGCTGGGGCAGCAGCACTGTAGCAACAGGGCCATGGAGGTGGCCGTATCATGCCCAGAGCAGCTGCCACCGTCTGCGCTGTGGCCTGTGGTGGCGCACTGGCCAAGGAACAAGAGCCTGGTTGGTCAGAAATGTTAATTTTGCTTTTTCAACAGGAGGGAGCTCGAGGATTTGAAGAGAGACAAGGAAAAGGCCTGCTCTAACGTGGAGAAGTTCAGCAGACAGGTCGAGTATTAGTGCCTGGCATGAAATCAGTGCTCAGCTGCCTTTTTTCATTATTTCGAGACAACTTCACATTTACAAAAATGAAATAGATGATTTTTTTCCTGAAAGGTTTGAGAGTGAGTTGCTGACCAGCCCCCACCAAAATCAGATGTCCACAAAGATGTCCACAAAGATGCTTCCCTGGCCGGGGTTGCCAGTGGTCCCCAGAACGTCACAGTCACATGTGGCATTCAACTCCCTTGGGTCAGCCTTGGTTTCTAAGGTCTTGACGTTTTCAAGGGCACAGGTGGTTCATAGGAAGCCCTCCGTTTCAGTGTGACGTTTCCTGGGGAGGGTGACTCAGAAGTAATGGCTGTGTCCTCCTCAGCTCACCCTTCCAGGCTTGCAGGAACTTGCCCCGTTGCTCACACTCAGGTTGGTCATTTGGTGAAGGGGAGGTTGCCAGGCTTCTCCTCAGTAAGGCCACTTTTCTCTTTGTGATTAATGAGTATTCTATGGGGAGAGACTTTGAGATTTATAAATACCCTCCTTTTATCAATCTCTCACTTACAAGTTGAAGCCGCCTTCTGTTCTTCGTGGAGTCAGTTACTGCTGTGAAGGGGACCAGGTGGTGACTGATCTCAGTGGTCACCACACTTAGTAGTTGGCGTTCTCCTGAAAGGAAGAACTTTTTGTCCCCATTTGTTTATTGTATCTTTATGTTACTACCTCTGGTTCCGTTTTTATGCAATGAACTGTAATATACTACCTTCATATTTGTTTTGATGCTCATGTTATCCCAGATTTTGCCAATGGGAGCCCCTTCAGGCGGCTTCCAAGTCCCTTGGACAGGTCCTTATTCTCTGAACACTTCCTTACTTCCCGGTTCATCTGATAATCCCCTGCCCCAGCCTTGGAAGCAGCCATTCCTCCTAGGACTCTCGGTTCCTGTTGTGTAGGAGCGTCTTCAGAGACCAAGGTCTGGACGCCAGGCGTGCCCACTGCTCTTGAGCACCCTGCTCAGGTGCTCTCAACAGGTGCCACTGGGAAGGTGTGTGTTCATATTCATTTGAACCCGCCACCTTCGGTATATGGGGCCAGCGCCTACTCGAGCCACAGGAGCTGCCCTGTGCTTCCTTTCTATTGGATCAGCCTCTCCTTGCCCCTCATGTAGGGCCCTTCTGACCCACAGATGCTTCTTCAGTAGGCCTCACTCACTGCCTTTTGCACTGAATTACAAGGGAACAGACATCCAAGCTGTGTACATCATCCTTGTTCATTTCTTTTATTAAAATTCTTATTGGTTTTACATATATATATATATATTTTTTTTTAGACAGAGTCTCACTTCATCACCCTTGGTAAAGTGCTGTGGAGTCATAGCTCACAGAAGGATCTTAATTGAGCTGCAGGTTTAAAAACATTTTTTTAGCTGGGTGTGGTGGTTCACACATGTAATCCTAACACTCTGGGAGGCCAAGGCAGGTGAATTGCCTGAGCTCACACATTTGAGACCAGCCTGAGCAAGAGCCAGACATCTCTAAAAAATAGCCAGGCGTTGGGGCAGAGCCTGTAGTCCCAACTACTCAGGAGGCTGAAATAAGAGAATCACTTGAGCTCAAGAGTTTGAGATTATTGTGAGCTGTGATACCATGGCACTCTACTGAGGGCGATAAAGTGAGACTGTCTCAAAAAACAAAAACAAAAACAAAAAAAATTTTTTTTCTTAGGTCTATTTTTTTTGTTTGTTTTGCTGCAGAGTCAGAAATACAAGGATCAGTTGTCCCAGCTCAACCACAGGTTCCTTCAGCTGGGAGAGGAAGCTTCTGCCCAACAGGCCCAGCGGGAAGAGAATCGCCTCACTATCCAGCTGTTAACACAGAGCCTGGAGGAGGCGGAGTGCCGGGGGGAGCAGCAGGTGGGTACGCCCCAGCTCCATTGGGGACTTAAGGGGGAAGAGAGAAGGGCACAGTCTGGGAAGCAGCTGAAATGGACTAGGATGAGTCCTGGGGAGCCCCAAGGGAGGTGCTACTCAGCTGGACAATGAGGGGCTTCCCACACAGGCCCTGGAGAAGCCAGCAGCCTGAGCGGCATTTGCAAATCCATAGTCTAGAACAAGGAGCAGAATGGCCTTAAATGCTGGTGACCAAAGAACAAATTGGCACAACCTTCCTGGAGGCCAGTTTGGCAAAACATGTATTAAAAACCTTAAGAATATCCCTATGGGTTTGGCACCTGTAGCTCAGTGGGTAGGACACTGGCCACATATACCGAGGCAGGTGGTTTGAACCCGGCCTGGGCCTGCCAAACAACGACAACTATAAAAACAACAAAAATAAATAGCTGGTAGCCAGGTGTTGTAGTGGGCACTTGTAGTCCCAGCTACGGGGAGGCTGAGGCAAGAGAATCAACTAAGCCCAGGAGCTGTGACACCATGGCACTCTACCAAGGGCGATAAAGTGAGACTCTGTCTCTACAAAACAAATTAAAAAAAATAAACAGCTGGGCATTGTGGTGGGCACCTGTAGTCCCAGCTACTTAGGAGGCTGAGGCAAGAGAATTGCTTAAGCCCAAGAGTTTGAGGTTGCTGTGAGCTATGACACCAGACCACTTTACTGAGGGTGACATAATGAGACTCTGTCTCAAAATTAAATAAATAAATAAATAAATAAATAAATAAAAAGAATATCCGTATGCTTTGACTGCGTAATTCTGTTATGGAGATTTTATCTAAGAGCATTAAAGAAAGATTTAGCTGGAACATTTTCATTGCTATGCTTTTTATAATAGCAATACTGTTGGACTCAGCTTGAGTCAGCAGCAGGAGAGGAATGAGTCAATGAATCACACTGCAGCCTTAAAATCCATGTTTTCAGATTAGTGTCATAGGAAACTCTTGGGCCATGATGAGGAGGCAGGCACAGCAAGGACACTGCCTGTGCTTCTGGCACCATCCCTGAGGTGGACGTGCATGCGGAGATGTCAGGGAGGGCTTGGCTGGTGGCGTCCTGGGGGATTTAAAGTTTGCCATTATTTCTTTTCTGTAGTTTTCTGAAGTTTACGCATCAATCACTTATCAGACTGCTAAGATTTTTCTTACACTTGTGAAATTGACTTTTCCAAAAACAGAGGGACCAAATCCAAAAACTTGAAGTTGAACTTGATTGTGTGAATCAAGAATGTCAGAGCCTGAGATTGTCCCAGGCAGAGTTGACCAGGACCCTTGAAGAACATAAAGACCAGGTGGGTGTGATGGTGGCTGAGGTGCTGGGTCCAGTGTGAAGCCCAAGGCTGCGGGCTGGAGTCTCCCACTCCAGTCTGTGTGGCCCCACTGCCTGGGCAGTGTCACTGGGTCCAGAGAGGCAGTTGGTCCAGCCCTGGAGACAGCTCACCAGGCCCGTAACCAGAGTGGCCCTGGCCCAGGGTTGGCTTGGCCTCAAGCAGGGCATGTGAAGAGCTGTGGCTCAGGTCACTCACCAGGGAAGGAGGGCAGTGAGCAGGCCTTGGAGTGAGCCCTCTGCAGAATGGAGGAGCCAAAGGAATGTGTGGGGGTGGTATCGTGGATGGTGGGCGCACAGCCAAGGCAGTGGGCTCAAGGCCACGAGGGTGGGAAGATGCTAGGCTGACAGGCTCTCTGCCAGGCATGCAGTGACACAGTGGGCTCCACACACCTCCGCTAGGGTGGTCACTGTCCTGTCCGTGGTTCAGAAGAGGACACTCTAGGGGCCATAGAGCACGGTGGGCAGGGCAGGTACAGCTGAGAGCCGCAGTCAAATCCTTTGTGGGGAACAGACAGCGTGCGGCTACATCACAGGCCAGAACCTGCGTCCTGGTTCTGTGTGACCGCACAGTAAGCCACCACTATGCCTAGGGCCCTCACTGATCACCCTTCTGGATCCATGGGCTGGCTGGACTCAGCCGGGCCCTTCTCCCCTGGGGCCCCTGGGCAGCTGCAGGCTCAGCTGGTTTCACACCAAGGAGGGTCTCTCATGTGGTGGCCCAGAGCCCCATTGACTGGATTCCCCAGGCGGCCTCCCTGTGACACAGAGTGCTTGCAGGGCTTGGCAGGGCCTCGCCTGGGAATTCTGTGACACCCACCCACCTCAGCCAGCTTGGCCAGCCTGGGATGAAAGGCGCGGGCCTGGGGCCAGTGTTCTGTTCAGTAGACACTTACAGACCACGCCACGGGAGACCCCACTCAGGGCCAAACTCTGGCCTCACCTTCGGAGGACTTAGGTGTGGGGTTCAGTCCCAGAAGAGCCAAGGGGTAACGCAGGGAAAGTGTAAGTGTCAGAGCTGTGTGAGCAGAGTGGAGGCGGAGACTTCCTGGATGGCCAGGTGCTCTTGAGACCTAAGAGGGTCGTATCAGAGTGACTCTCTGAAATGAGAAAGCCAGGCAGAGGTGGGCTCTAGGGTGGATTTAGAGCTGATTCTTCCCTCTCTCTCCACCTGAAATGATAAATTTTCCCTGACTTGGAAAGGGGGTGTGCAGGTGTGCCTCTTCATGGTTACCCCACTGTAAAGAAGGGCGAGCCTTACAGGACACTAGTGACTTGGGCCTCCCCAGTGGGGCCTTCAGCCAGGTGGAGTGTGCACAGTCACTGTGCACTGGAAGCGGTGGGGGGCCTCAGACCACCAGTCACCACTGGCCCTCAGAGGCTGCGGCAACTCGCACTTTTCCTTGGGTGCAGTAGCCAGTGTCTGCCCTTTTTCTTGACCATGTAGTCACATCAAATCTGCCTCAAATGCAACCCTCCATAGAGCCGTGACTCCCACTCCAGTCTGTGTGGCCCCACAGGGCAGGGATGGTTTGGCCAGCTCTTTGAGGGGCCAAAGGAAATCCTGTGAGGTCTGGATAAAGTCTCCAGAGGCAAACTGCCTTGGGTTACATTTAGATCTGTCCTTTGCTTAGTAAGAGCATCTGCTGGCTAAGTTATGTGTCATTCAGTAATAGTAATAATAACTGGTGTAACTCCACTGGGAGCCAGGCTGCAGCTCATTCCATAGCTGGCCCTGAGTTCTTCAACATCCCCAGTTAGGATCGGTGACCATGGGCCACCGCTGTGTCTCAGAGCATAAACTCCCCAATTGCCCACTTAGACACAATTACACCTATCATGTCAGGTTGCACAGGTTGTTCTAAAAGAATTAGGTTTTAGACCGTGTTCAGAGGCTCGTGTCTATAACAGCACCTCAGGGGGCCGAGGTGGGAGCATCGCTTGAGCCCAGGAGGTCGAGACCAGCCTGGGCAATAGTGAGACCCTATCTCTACTAAAAATAAAAACCTGGCTGGACATGGTGGCACATGCCCGTCATCCCAGCTCCTTGGGAGTTGATGATGCAAGAGGGTCATTGGAGGTTACAGCACTGAGCTATAACCACACCATCACACTCGAGCCCTCCTACAGGGTGAGACCCTTCTCAAGAAAAAAAAAAAAAGCATTAGACCAGCAAAGGATGCTGACAAGTGACACTGGACACAATAGAACTTGACCTCTGGGTACCACAGAGTGATGGGGACAAACTCTCCCAGGCATCGTCGTATAGGAGCTCTGGCCAAGCAGGAGTGTGGCTGTCAGAATTCCAAGTAAACGGCTCCCTGTGACGGGTATTGCTGCCCTCCTAGGACCACACAGAGGGAACACGCCTGCCTTGCCCTGCTGAGGTGCGCCTACTTCTCTCCTTTGCCTGCCAGTGGCCCTGTGGCTCAGCAGTCACCCCTGAACGGTGTCACTTCTGTGCAGTTACAGGAAGCCCACCCAGGTCTGAGGCTGGCCCAGGCCTGGCAGGCGCAGGAGGTCCAGCAGCTCAGGGGCAGGTGGGCCGTCTGGGGCCTCAAGACTGCATGGTGGAGTTGCAGCACCTGCTCAGCCAGCAGGTGAGGGAGGGTCAGGTGTGTGAGGGCCAGGCTGGATCGCTGGTCCTCACCTAAGAGCTGCCCAGGTGTGAAGCCCAAGGCTGCGGAGAAGGCAGCCCAGATCCTCCTCCAGCACTTGAGGGCTCATCATGTGAGAGGTGCAAGTCCCTGGCGCCCCCGTAACAAGAGACTGTCCAACAGATGTCAGGGATGGATGGGGGGCAGGTTACCCTGAAGGTCCCTTCACGTGGGCCAGCAGCTGGGCCTGGTGCCTGTTGGTCTCTTTGATGCCACACAGCTGGACATTGGGGGCCACATGCTCAAGCCTCTTAGAGCCTTTAAAGTGATGAGGGGCCTTGAAGACAGTGGGGCTGTGGGACCACATGCCCTGTTCCAGGGACACTTCTAGCCTCTGCCTATAGGGTGCTGCAGAGTGCAGGTCCTGAACACTCCCAGTTTTCAAAAGATACGTTGGAGTTTCTAAAACTCAGTCACACATGGCTCAGCACCTACAGCTCAATGGTTAGGGTGCCAGCCATATACATTGAGGCTGGTGGGTTAGAACCTGGCCTGGGCCTGCTGAACAACGACAACTCCAAGTAGCTGGGTATTGTGGTGGGTGCCTATAGTCCCAGCTACTTGGGAGGCTGAGGCAAGAGAATTGCTTAAGCCCAATGGAGTTTGAGGTTGCTGTGAGCTGTGATGCCATGGAATTCTATAGAGGGCTACATAGTGAGACTGTCTCAAAAAAAAAAAAAAAAAAAGTCCCCTGGGTGGTCTGCAAGAGCTGCCAGTGCAGGGCCCTGAGGCAGGGAGTAGGGCATCCAGGCAGGAGGAACAGACCTGTGGAGCCTACTGATGAGCCCAGGGCTGTGATAGCATTTGGAGATGTGCATGGGTCATTACAAAAGTTCTAAGATACACAAAAATCAAGAAATGTAAAATCTGGATGGAAACAAATGAAGCCCTCCGACAACATGGATGAGCTGGGTGAAATCAGAACAGGCTGGCGCTGAACTGTGTTTTTTTGGAAGTGAAACAGTGGACCACAACGCAGTGTGTCACAAAACTCTCGTGGTAACCTGCATAAGGTTGTAGCCTGAATGGTCTCTGTGCACACGCACAGCCCATGTAAGGGTGTAATTCAGAAGACAGAACAACTCAGTCCTGAAATGCACAACGTAGCTTTAGTTCATCAGAGACAGACTTGAGAGATTAGGAGCTGGGGGTTAGGGACACCTTCTTGGCAGGAATCGGGGTGTGCCTTGAAAAATGGGCACAATTTACATTTGCGAAGCATAAATCCCAGGAATAACTTCAACATTATGCAAAAGCGTTAAGCTGGAGATGAAATCAGATAAAAATTACTGACTAAACAAAGACATTTAACCAGAATTCCTCTGGAAGTACACACTGACACGTCCAGGGACACTCACTTTGTGGTCATTTATGAGTGACGTCCGAGGACCAGTTCTTTGAGGATACTCTAGTCCCTGAACCACACAGAGAAATGGCAGCCTGTGACGCCTGTCTCTGTGGCAGGTGCCGGGACATTTTTAGTTGCTGCTGTGTCAGACGGAGGGTGTCTGTAGTCACACTCAGGATGTGACTTAGTTCATCTCCATCTCAGAGTGAAGGAGGCTTGAGATAGTTCTTTCTAAGCTTTAAAATACTCACCTGTAACCTTTTGTGACATGAAAACGACTGAAAGCCTCAGAAGAGCAGGTGGAAGAGGCAGAGATGAAATGCTCCTCCGCTTTGTCTCAGAGGAGCTGAAAGAACAAGTGAGTTGGGTGGCTGCTGCACCCACATTCACGGCCTTTTCCCAGCATCTTTCCTTTTCCAGCGTTTTCCCTTTTGTGGGTGTGAGGCTGTTTGTCCCGGAACTCCAGAGACCACGGAATCTGGGGCTGTTCCTCAACTTCATTTGGGGAATGTGTAGCAGGGATTAGGAAGGTGACACCTACTGTACCCAGTCCCGGGGGCCTTTCTCGTCTTGGGGCACTGCCTGTTCATCTGTTCACCTGGTTAACTACTCGGTGCCTCCCTCTTGTAATTCAGATCTCTGTTTGGATATCTTCACAGTGACCCTCTTTGTTCGCCCAACCAAAATGGGAAACTCCGGCTGTCCCCTGCCGCACATTCTCACACTTGGATGTGTTTTTCTCTGCCTCCTGGCGTTGGGATGTGTGTGCCGGGAGAGCAGGGCTGTTTCCAGGGCAGGGGGTGTGTGGGGGGCACACAGGAGCCACTCACAAGTGAGTGGGCACAGCGTGGACCTGGGAAGCCCCGTGTGGGGCCCCAACTGCAGGGGCTGAGACAGGAGTGGCTTCCTGTCCCCACCACTGCAGCCCGAGTGGCCTGGTGGCTGTGCACGTGGCAGCTGGCTCACATCAGGCTGTGAGGGCAGGTGCAGTGTGTTTTGGGTGACATCACTGCCCTCAGAGCACATGTAGAGGACCCAGATGTTTTCCACACCTTGACAGTTTCATTTATATTGTACTCATTAGGAGGGCCTTCTGTGGACTTGATTTTGGTCTAAAGGCTTCTTCATGGCACAAATCTGCCCTAAATTTTCTCTACCACAACTCTGCATATCCTTAATTTTCTCCCCAATGCCAGTGTAACAAAAATTGTCGTTATGGGGGTGGCACCTGTGGCTCATCTAGTAGGGCACTGGCCCCAAATACCGAAGGTGGCAGGTTCAAACCCGGCCTTGGCTGAACTGCAAATAACAGAAAAATAGCCGGGCGTTGTGGTGGGCGCCTGTAGTCCCAGCTACTCGGGAGGCTGAGGCAAGAGGATCGCCTAAGCCCAAGAGCTGGAGGTTACTGTGAGCTGTGTGATGCCACGGCACTCTACTGAGGGCGACAAAGTGAGACTGTCTCTCCAAAATAAATAAATAAATAAATAAAATTGTCGTTGTCTGAGATTTTGTCAGATCTGTAAGAATCCAAAACTATGGTTTACCAGACGTGGATGAAGGCAGGCTAGAGTGTAGCATTTCCACACCAGACTCACATTAAGTTTGGCTTCCTCCCTCCCTCTCCAGTTTGAAAAGAACAGGAGGTCCAGCCTGCTGCTCAAGGAGCTCTATGTGGAGA
The DNA here is from genome assembly GCA_963573935.1 of Arctocebus calabarensis. Taxonomy (NCBI): domain Eukaryota; kingdom Metazoa; phylum Chordata; class Mammalia; order Primates; family Lorisidae; genus Arctocebus; species Arctocebus calabarensis. The sequence continues at coordinate 13,104 of CAUYON010198774.1, forward strand.
ACGCTCACCTGGCCAAAGCCCTCCAGGTCACTGAAGAGAAGCAACGAGGTGCTGAGAAGAAAAGCCGCATCCTGGAGGAAAAAGTCCACGCTCTCAACAAACTCGTCAGTAAGATCGCTCCTGCAGCCCTGTCTGTGTAGAGGCTTGTTCTCCTAGGA
>CAUYON010198777.1:0-37337 GCA_963573935.1 Arctocebus calabarensis
CTCCCCCTCCCTCATTTCAGTCTCCCTAACTTGAACTGAAATGAGTTGCTTTCCTCGGTGGGACTTTTTTTTTTGGCTGGGGCCAGGTTTGAACCCGCTGCATACAGTTTATGGGGCCAGGGCCCTAATCCTTTGAGCCACAGGCACTGCTTTTTTTTTTTTTTTTTTTTTTTTTTTTGAGACAGAGTCTCAAGCTGTCCCCCTGGATAGAGTGCCGTAGCTCACAGCAACCTCCAACTTTTGGGCTCAAGCTGTCCCCTTGCCTCAATTTTTCTTTTTTTTTTTTTTTTTCTTTTGGAGACAGAGCCTCAAGCTGTCACCCTGGGTAGAGTGCTGTGGCATCACAGCTCACAGCAACCTCCAATTCCAGGGCTCAAGCAGGTCTTCTGTCTCCACCTCCCAAGTAGTGTGACTACAGGCGCCTGCCACAACGCCCAGCTATTTTTTGGTTGCAGCCATTATTGTTTGGCTGGCCCAGGCTGGATTTGAACCTGCCAGCTCAGATGTATGTGGCTGGCGTCTTAACCACTTGAGCCACAGGCACCGAGCCAGTTTTTTTATTTTTAGTAGAGATGGGTTCTCACTTTTGCTTGGGCTGGTCTTGAACTCCTGAGCTCAAGCAATCCACCCACCTCCACCTCCCAGAGTGCTAGGATTACAGGCGGGAGGCCCCTCACCTGGCCTGGAGACATGTTTTTCAAGACAGACACTAGTTCTTGTACATCCTGATATGATAATCCCTTCATCATAGTACATAGCACAGAAAGGAATCTTTTGAATGAATGAAAAAACGTTCCCAGAGTAAGGTTCTAAATTATCCAGGCAGGCCTAGAACTTGGAAATTATTTGCTGCCGGAGCTTTGATTCTTTTCTGGGTATTCTGTTCACTTACCTTAGTTTTTCTCCTTTTTCTTGTGTATTTGGTTCTGATTGAGCAGATGAGAGACCAGTGGATGTAGACTGGATTATATTGAGTGTTTTTTTGCATATAATCCCCAAATTAGGGTCTGCTCTGGACCTGGCAATTACCACTCTCACTCTTTTCCTACTTCTCCCCAGTGTCTCGATTGCATTGTGAGAGTGAATCTTTCAAGATGGATCTGATCTTAGATGTAAACATCCAGATTTACCCTGTAGACTTAGGTAAGTTTTGAACACAGATGGTAAATAGCAAGAGGTTTTTGCTGCTTCAGCTGTTCTTCATTTCCAGATACTGTTGTTATTTTCAGGTGACAAGTTCCGTTTGGTCATAGCCAGTACCTTGTATGAAGATGGTACCCTGGATGATGGTGAATACAACCCCACTGATGACAGGCCTTCCAGGTGAGGCAGTGGAGAAGGAAGTACTAGAAATATGCCCTGAGGATTAAGTAGATAAGTGATACAGAAAGATTCTTTCTTAATTTCTGAAATAAGTGATGATCAGCAGAGTCTGAGTAACTTTAAGGAAAAATTTTTGCACTCAAGCATTCAAGTAACCAGATGTTTATTGATAGTAGTGATTGCATACTTTTGAGTTGTAGCTTTTGAAGGCCGAGGAAATGACTAATGAGTTACCTAGGCTGTGTGGGTGTTAACTCTTGAGAAGGAGCTCGGTGTGATGGAAAGGCTTTGGAGCCTCACTAAGTTCAATTCTAAGCTCTATCAATTATTTTTTGGGTAACCTTAACCTCTTTCAGCCTGTTTCTTCATTAGTAAAATAGAGATGGTCATGTCTAGCTCATAGGGCTGCTATGAGGTGTAAATGACATATTCGTAGTATCTGTTATGCTGGCGTTTAGTTACCATTTTTAAATAGAGTTTCTCATATTGTTAATTACTATTAAGAATATCTTTGCCACTGTTGTTCCACAGGGCTGATCAATTTGAGTATGTAATGTATGGGAAAGTATACAGGATTGAGGGAGATGAAACTTCTACTGAAGCAGCAACACGCCTGTAAGTTCCAGTCTTGTAAGAACCCTTTTCCTCTCCTTGTTCTGAGAATTTGGGTCATGCTCCTGCTTCCTGTGTTGAATCCCTCTCTTTAAGCACCTCAGACCTTGGTAGGACCTACAAAGACTTCTAGGGGCCAGGTGCAGTGGCTTACACCTCTAATCCCAGCACCTTAGGAGGCTGAAGCAAGAGGAGCACTTGAGCCCAGCAATTCAAGACTAGCCTGAGCAACCTGTCTCTACCAAAAAAAAAAAAAAAAAATTATCTGGGTTTGGTGGTGCCCACCCATAGTCCCAGATAAATTTTGGGAGGCTGAGGCAAGAGTATTGCACAAGTCTAGGAGTTCATTTAAGAAATCAGTCTAAGATTCTTATGTGAAAATGATTCTGCCAGTGCACTCCAGCTTGGGTGACAGAGTGAGACCCTATCTCAAACAAACAAAAACCTTGAGGAATAGTTTCCAGTTTGAAATATAAGCTGCGCACTTTGCCCTTTGTCAGAACCTCAAGACCCAAGGGTCCAAATGAGAAACTAGTAATCTTGCTGTGTGAAGTACAAAGGAGAGTTGCTTCTCCAGGAACTAATGGCAGCATTAAATGATTAAACTGCTAGGCTTTTTTTGTGGTTTTTTTTTGTGTGTGTATGTGTTTTGCTATACTGTAACCCAATCCCTCATTGTTTGGTTTCCCTGCTCAGTTATTTTTTCTTTTCTTTAAAATCTTAAAACTGTGTGCTCTTTGTATATAGAATTTGAAAAGAAGAGTAGTAATGTGAAAAAGGAAAAAAGGTCACCTATAATTTAATACCCAGAGAGAAACTTTTATGTAGATGTTTTTGAATATTCTTTTATTTATTTACTTATTTTTATTAAATCATGGCTATGTACATTAATGCAATCATGGGGTATAATGTGCTGGCTTTATATACAATTTGAAATATTTTCATCAAGCTGGTTAACATAGCCTTCATAGCATTTTCTTAGTTATTGTGTTAAGACATTTATATTCAACATTTAGTAAATTTCACATGTACCCTTGTAAGATGCACCATAGGTGTGGTGCCACTGATTACCCTTTCTCCATCCATCCTCCTCCCTCCCCTCCAGAATAGTCTAGTTTTTTTTTTGTTTTTTTTTTTGAGACAGAGCCTCAAGCTGTCGCCCTGGGTAGAGTGCTGTGGCATCATGGCTCACAGCAACCTCCAATTCCTGGGCTCAAGCGAGTCTCCTGCCCCCACCTCCCAAGTAGCTGGGACTACAGGCGCCCACCACAACACCTGGCCATTTTTTGGTTGCAGCCATCATTGTTGTTTGGCGGGCCCGGGCTGGATTCAAACCCGCCAGCTCAGGTGTACAGTGGCTGGTGCCTTAGCCTGCTGAGCCACAGGCGCCGAGCCAGAATAGTCTAGTTTTTTTTAATACCTACTTTTTCTTTTGAGACTATGTTGTTTATTCTAATATGTTCTTTTTTTGCTTAACATTATGTAAAACATGTTACCCCATGTCATTTTATAGCTTACTAGCTGTATAACATTTCAGTAAATATCTTAATTCATTTGTCCATTTCCCTAATTTGGGGCATATAAGTGTTTTCCACCTTTGCTAATGTAAAGAATATTGCCTTGTGTATATCTGTATCTTCATTTTTGTCTGAAATTTGGTTTTTAGGAGAAAACACTAGAAGGGTGCCTCTTTTCTTTCTTAGGCTGGGATGGAGAGCTGCTGAGTAGCAGCTGCTCCACAGCTCAGACTCATGGGACTGGGGTCTTCTGTTTCAGCTCTGCCTACGTGTCCTATGGGGGCCTGCTCATGAGGCTGCAGGGCGATGCCAACAACCTGCATGGATTTGAAGTGGATTCCAGAGTTTACCTGCTGATGAAGAAACTGGCCTTCTGAACCTCGAGGAAAGCCAACCTTGATGCTTAGTCACTCGGATTGTGGACATTGGTCAAGCCTGAGTAACAGATGCTGTTGTTTACCCGCTAAGGAGAAGCTGGCTCCCTTTTTCCTGAGGGTGCATCTTTAGCTGATCTGGACTTAGTGGGAAACTGACTTGTCTATAAAAGACCCAGTGGAGGAAGAGCTTAAAAAGAAGTTGTCTTATGTATGTGATTTTTTTTAATTAAACTTTACTTTTTCAGATTGTCCACCCCCCTGTAAAAAATCTATTTACTTTAAAATCACTTTTTTCTAATTTGTCTATGATATCTTATTTCTGGCCAGATGATCATATGTCAACGTAGGTATCTGGGTTCAGGGTTATCTGAGTCTTCTGGCTGACTATTTCCACCACTTGTCCTCCAATGATGTTTTCTATTTGGGAGAGAGTGTTGTGCTTTTGGTTACTGAGGGTACCCTTGGTCCAGAAGATACCACCCATTTGGCATAAAATTTTGAATTGGCAAAGAGTCTTGCTCATGTCCTTCCAACACTTTCAGTCTCTTAGGAAGTCAGTTCACGTTGACGTGAATGAGTCACTTGCATAGTCTGGGAATATTCATCGTTTTTATGGATACTTTGGGTAGAGGCTTTTAGATGGGCATGATTAAGAAGAGAGCAAGAAGAGAAGACTTTGTGGTTATGGAAACAGGTGAAGAGCTGGCCCCATTCCAGTGGCGGCCTGGGAGGAAGAGCAAGTGGTGGTGGTTCTTCCCAGGGACTGAACAGAGCTGCTGCACAGACCAGTGAAGTGGACAGGGCAGCAATACCAATGAGGTTGGTGGTCCATTGCCAGAGACAGAACAATGCAGCAGCCTGAACTACAGTCGCTGACTTACAAGTGGAGAAAGAAACAAAATTAAGGAAGTGGTGATGAATACAGGGATTCCAGCATGTGAGCTGGCTCTTCAGCCTGGCATTAGAAGTCTCTGAGAAAGAGATGGAACTCTGTTTCCTCCTAAGGAATTCAGGGTAACAATTCAGAAAGATTCTCTGTAAGTGTGTATTAAGTAGTTGTGGCTTTTGATCACCAGGTTTTGCCCCTGCTGGGATGCCTGGGGTATTTCCTTCCCTATCATTTTCAGGTCTTTACATGAGGTGTTAGAAATAGTATTAAGGGAAATGGGTTGACTGAGAATGGCCTCAGCAGGGAGGAAGGGGGGTGGGGTGGGATGGGAGTCTGGGAGAGTAGGAGATACCACAGAGGTTGGGCATTTTTACAAAACCCTAAAACCTTTCCATGGGGTCAGGTTTTTTGGAGGGTTGGAGAAGGATAGATTTAGGTTAGAGTGGAAGAACCTAATTACCAGTAATAGTGTGGGGTATCATAGAAGACTGTCCTGGGTGCCCTGGGGTAACAGAAGAGAGAACTGGTATAATGTTGGAAAGGGATAAGAGTATTAAGATTGCAAAAGGGCATTTTTTGTGTATGAAGAGATAGAATGAAACAGACAAAATTATTTGGGAATGAGTTAGATTCTTTTTTTCTATCATGTCATTAGCTTAAAGGGTTAGATTCATAATAATTGAGGCAATTATTTGACACTGGAGAAGCCCATCATTATCTTTGTATTTGCCCTTAACTGGAGTAAGTCCGAGATCCCTGGATCTTTCTTGCTCCTTTGCAGTTTTGCCTTTCATGTCTCTCATCTGACTGTGCAAACCCATAATTCTCTGGTCCCTTTGGGATATCTTGTCCTAGGTGCTGGCTCTTTAATGTGCCCTAAAGTTTCATTTGATCATTAAATTTAACCTACTTCAGTGTTTCAGTAAACTACAATTTCAGCTTACCATTCCCTTGACCACGTTCTGGAATTTGTAGTGTGGATGAACTAATTCTCTCCAGTGTAGAAACTGACACCATCTGAGATTTGAACATTTCTGAGCTTTGTGCATTTGTTGATTCCTTCTCCATGGTAACTGTTCTGACCATGAAAGGAAAGAGAGGCACTGAGATGTGTCTAAATTGGTCACCACCACCAAGAACTTTGGTTTTCTACTTAGAACTCTTTAATTGTTGATGTATTTACTCCCTAAGGACTTGGAAATCTTTTCCTAGTAAATAAAATTGTGAATGATTTACTGGACAGTGCACCACACTGGGGAGAGTACGGGCCCTACAGAAAGTCAGACTAGGATGTTTGTTGTTTTCCTGCTCACAGGTTGGGTAGCCATTGGGAACTCACCTGACTTCTCTGAGCCTCACCTGTGAAATAGGGATGATAAAAACCTACCTTACAGAGTTGTGTAAGATAATGTACATAAGGTTCCTGACACATTTGCTTTCATTCTACTGTTTTGGAATGCTTTTGGTGACCCTAGGGTATTTGGCAATGTTTGGAACTTTAGATTCCTATTTGGTAGCCTTTGTCCTTTCCTCTGGGGTGGATGGGACAAAAAAGCTTCCACTCATTTTCCTACAGGAACCTCTAGAGGTAGTAGATTGACTTTTGCAATGGAGTTTTTGTTTTTTGTGAACATAAACCTCTTCCTGAGTACCAAGGCAGCAAAGCCCCATAAACCTGACTTCTTTTCTAGCAGAGTTTATAGTGGTCAACTGCGCTCTTTATTGATGCACTTATAGGAACTCAGAACGAGTCTTCAACTTGGTGCTTGACTCAGGCTTGTCCTGCTTCGAGGCCTGGAGGAGCCTGACTCATGTCACTTCCTGCACTTCCCTCTGACCTCCACAGGAGGGAGGCAGGAGTCCGTGCCTAGTGAAGCCTCCTGCTGAGCAACTGCTGTTTGCTCAGCTGTCACATCCAGGTTCCTTCTACTGAACTGTCCGCACAGTCTTACCTAGAGTGTGAGGCGGTCCAGGGCTTCCTGTTAGCTTTTTTTGGTGGGGGTGTGGGGGTGGAGGGGTGTCAGGGATTTATTGTACTCTGTGAAGAACATCTCTCCCTTGCTTTTTAGTGCTGTCATTTATTCTTATACAGGCTCAGTTTTATCTATTGCATAGGGACAGCATTTCTGAGAGACAACTTATTCATTTCTCAAGAGTTAAGTATCTCTTGAGAATATGAGATCAAATGATTCCCACTGAGAATGGTAGTGAAGGACATGGGGCATCAGAAGGCCTTAAACTTGAAGCAAAGGAAACTACCCTTTCTTTTCTGACATAAGGTTAGTCTCAGCCTCTGTTCAAAGGCCAGGTCAGCCCAGATCTTTGCACAATTATGAGAAAATATATAGAGAATGAGCTACAAATTTGTGTAGAAAATAGACCAAAGATAACTAGCTGCTCTGCTGAATATTGTTGATAGTTTTAAAAAAATAGCTTCTAAAGATTCATAATGTACATTGAAAAAATGATCCCTTTCCTGTCCTTTCTATCGCTCTTTTACAGGGCTTTGGTTTCAGGTGAAATCAGGCAATCTGGAAGGTGTCTCCCAGGGACTCTCCCCAGGGAATGGAATGGCACATGAGATACAGTGCTAATGTTGGCAGTGCCTGAGTACCTTACGCTTCCTGGGACAGATTCTGGGAGTGAGGGTGGGCTGCAATTGGAAGAGGGCTGGTAGAGTCGGGTATGGTAGCAGAAGGGTCAGGAAGCAGGGTGTGGAGCTGAACTGCTGGAGTAGGTGAGGCAGGTGAAAGAGATAAGAGTGTGTACTGTCCAGCGCGTGGATGGGTCAAGGAAGGAGAATATCCAGGCTGGAGGCTGGGTGGCAGGGATCCTGTGTCCGATGTTCCTGGGGAAATGTCTGGGTCTCCTAGAGTTCTGAGCGAGGGTCCAGGGAAGAGTCCATGAGTTCCATTCAAGGGTTTGTGTGTCCTGTTCAGGTATCCAGAGATTTGGTCTGGGGACCTGGAAGTTTGGTTCAGCAGACCAGGAATCTTGGCTTTGAGTCCTTGCCTCCTGTTCAGAAGTCCAGAACCAGTAGTTCCGGCTAAGACAGAGGAGTTTGTCTCCAGCACTCCCGAAGTCCTGTTTGGGAGGTTGTTCAGTGTGAGGAATAAAGAAGTACTGCTTGGGACAGCTGTGGTGGGTGGGGTCCGCCTGATACAGAGAGTGGGTCTTCCTATAAGCAGCAGAAAACGCACTTTTCCTCGGAGAAGATGTTGGAAGCTCAGGAAGATGGCATTGGGATCCTTGTGGGCTGTGGTCCTGCTCTGTGGAGGAAGCTGAGGGCAGAGGATGGGCCTGAGGCCAGAAACCAGAGCTAGATATCAGGCCTCCTCTGTGTATGTAGGAAAGACAGGATACCAACACCCGGACATTATTGCTGGGGATCTTCTACTTTCAAGATCCCTAGGGGACCCCTCTTCCCTGAGGTCTTCTAGGGGGTTGAGTCAGAGAAGGACTGTTTGATTGAGGACTTACCTGGGTTCCAAGGAGGCCCTGTAGGGCCCCAAGGAGGAGGCGGACCTGTCCAGAAAGCTGCCCCAGGAGGGATGAGAGGCAGGTGGGTCCCAGTTGTCTCCGTGCTGCCATCACTCCCTCTAGCAGAAGGGTCACTGCTCCCAGAATGTCCTGTGCCTTGGTCTGCTCCTGGGAAAGATGGAAGAGAGAAGCAGACTGCTTCAAAGGGCATGGTAATAGTGGGTGGGGAGCCCATTGGAGCAGCCAGCAGGATGAATCATAGGAGCTGAGAATTGGACAAGACCAAGGTCCCACCCAGCACAGGAATTCCTTCACAGTCTCCCAAAAATTGGTCATCAGCCTCTGCTTCGTTAACTCCAATGTCCACTAACCCAGCCTGGTCTTAACGCTTAGTTTCAGTCAGAAAAGTTTATTTTTTTCTTACATTGCTGAACTCTGCCCTATGATGGCTTTTATTTTTTGGGTCTAGTGCTGCAAATCTTTTTCTCCTACAAAACCTTTCAACCATAGGATTTTTAAACTAAATATAGGTTAGAGAGCTCTATCATAATAATCATAAAGAGAAGGGATTACATAGTATCCATAGGAACAGCCCTTCCTCCCTGACCCAATCCTGAGGGAAGAAAGGGGATTCTTGGGATCTTGAGAGTGGAAGATACGACTGACCTGAGTGCAACCGCTGGGCAGATTTCCTAAGTTCCAGGCTAAAGAGCTTCTCGCTATACCATAAGACCACTTTCCCCTAAGTTAACTAGACAGGCTTTTATTTTTGTTTGTTTGTTTAACCATTCTTCATACTGTTCAGGCTGCTTCCTTCTGGACACATGTTAGTTTAATATGATCTCTCTTAATAAATTAGCATTGAGGGGGATGTCCAATACTCAGGCCAGTACTTTTAAGTGTAGTCCACAAAGAATAGAGTTCTATAGGAATACTTCCACAGCATGGCTGCTAACCATCTAAAGCAGCCTACAATTGCTAGCTTTAAATAGATGTAGTAGCTGCTTTAGTAATCTTACGTACTAAGTTTAATGCTCTCAGATCTTTTTCATAGGAAGTGCTAGGGCTAGAAGTTTAAATGATGGCAGCAGGGCTTTGTGTCCTGAAAGCCGGAATAGGACTTTATTTCATTAATTTACACATGTAGAAGTTTATATATCTCTGTTAAACTTCACCTTTTTGACTTAGCATTTCAGTGATTTGAATCTTGATTCCGTTTTTTGTATTTTAGTGGTACTTCTCAACTTTGTGTCATCTGTGGATGACAGATCAGTCTTACTTCTTTATGCCAATTTAAGAAAGTCAAAGGAGAACAGGTCACAAGCATGGCTATAAGAGCCTTCTCTCTAGCTTTTCATGGTGTTCAGGTTCAAATCTCTTTGTCAAATCCATTGTCATCTTGTTCATAGGATATCATCATAGGTGAATGTAGATTGGGTTGGAGGGTTAAGCTGAAGGTGAGATATTTATAGGAAGCTCAAGAATTTTGAAGAATCCATGGAAAGCAACAGGAAACTGATGAAGACAGAACTTAAAGGAGCCAAAGATAGGGATGGTTTTCTTACCGTCTGAGTTTTCCATTCTCCCAAGCTAAAGTCCACAGCAGGCAGCAAGACAGGTGTAGACAAAGAGTTAATGTCTGGGCACTGGCTCTGTTGAAAAATATTTGTGGGGGGAGAAGGGAATTAAAATAGACGGGTATGGTGGCCTAATGACCAAGATGGTCTTTCATGAGAAATACATCCAGGCTAGAGCTTTTAAATGAGGGCTCTATTTCAAATCATAATCCTTGTGAGGGACGGGTGATCAGTAGGTAGTTACAATATTGGACAAAGGGTTATTGGGTCAGGGAATAAAAGGAAATGCTGGGAGTGGGGGCATCTTACTAGTTAAGTGGATAGAGGGAATAGTCCTTGGAATTCTCACCAGTCTGCTGTGAAGGACATAGGAGTCGCGAAGCAGTTTATTGAGGAGTCGGGGGTCACAGGCGGGAGGAGCCGGGCTGGACAGAGTTAGTCTTGCAGTTAGGAGAAGCATGACCACAAGGAGCAATTCTTAGATGAGGAGAGGTGAGGTGGAAAGGGGTGAATAAGGAAAAAATCATTATCTGGTGGTGGTCCAGGAATTCCCAGTTAGGACCCAGACCTGAAATCCAGGGAATCTGCTATGTAGATGTCTTATTTTTGGGAGATTGGGTTCCCCCAGCTCCCCCACTGTAATATGTCTTCCTTCTCCTTCCCCCTCTATCATGTTTTGCTTTGGCCCTAGCTCTTCAAGAGTGTTCTTACCAGTCAGCTTCATTTTGGCCGGGGTGTCTGGCTGGAGTGGCTCCCTGTATGGGGCCTCTCCCCTGAATCCTTCCTGAGGCCATGGAGGCGGCTTGGACTCTTGCACTTCTGGCCAGAGTAGGGTGTGGCAAAGGTGGGCTGAGGAAGAGGGTCTGGAATCTATCCTGAAAGTGACAGGAATAGTGATGGTTTAATCAGAAAAGTCTGCCTGGCAGGAGGAACAGATGCTGGGAAAGCTTGAGATGCTGACCAGCCTGTAATTGCTAAAGCTCTGACTGCTCCCACATCTTGTGATTGCAGCAGGTGGCACCTCCTTTTTGTCAGGGCTCCTCAGTGAACCTGACACAGGTTCGTGCCATCTGATCCCTGCTGAGATTAAGTAACAGGACATGATATGTATACACAGACTTTTTGTTTTTGAGACAGTCTCACTCAGTCATCCTGGGTACAGTGCTGTGGCGTTATAGCTCATAGCAACCTCAGATTCTTGAGCTTGAGTGATCCTCTTCTTCATCCTCCCAAGTAGCTGGGACTATAGTTGTGCACCATCACGCCCAGCTAGTTTTTCTATTTTGGGCAGAGATGGGGTCTTGCTCTTGCTCAGGCTGGTCTTGAACTCCTGAGCTCAGGTGATCCTCTTGCCTCAGCTTCCCAGCGTGCTGAGATTACAAGTGTGAGCCCCCACGCCCAGACTATACACAGATATCTTAATTGGCCTCAAATTGTGAGCGGCCTTAGTTGTTAGATCAGAAAATCTGGGACAGGGTAGGGAGTGAAAGTATTGTGGCTTAAGTCTGGAGAAGAGACTTAAATGGACTATATGGCCAGGACAAGGAAGTAGCAAACATGTACAATGTGTTGAGGGGCAACTTCAGTGGTGGTGGTGGGGGTGTTGAAGAGGGGGATTGGGCAGAGATATAACTAACTGGAACTTCTAGAGGTCGGACATTAGAAGATAGTGTGGAGAAATGAACCTCTCATCCTTTCCCTATTTACCCCCATGCATAAAGACTTCTGGAATTTTTCTTTGCATTCCAAGTTCTGAAATACGCCATTTTTAGAGGCAAAAAGATAGGCTAACTGTCCTGGGAGTTCCTTCCTGGGCAACTGCTGAATGAGCTGATGCCCACCTTACACAGCTTACCTTGCCTTGGCCACCCACCAACATAACTGTCTCGTAGCCCACACCTGCTCCCTGCCTCCTCTGCAGACCCCTTCCGGTCCTTCACAGGACCCCCCACATGGCTTCCTCCTCCTTTCACAAGTTGTGCAAAGAGGTCTGCACCTGATTCAATATTGGGATTTCCTGTAGGTCTGTCAACATGCATGAGCCCTCCTCCTATTACCTTCTCCTAGTGCCCTGGCTTGCCTGCCCCAGATTCAGAACCTTAAGCTAACAAGGGATGTCAGGCTATGAATGGGGACCAGGCCTCTGTCCATCTTGGTGCTGTATTCCCCATTCCATAAATGCACCTTCTCTCTTACTTTCTCCCTGGGCTCACGTCCCCTTTTCCTAGGCCTAGCCAGGACTGTTCTGTATTCTACCAAATAAGTGATCAGTCCCTCAGAAACCAGTACCCCACCCCCTACCCTCGCTGTGCCCTGCTCCTCCCATTCTGGGAAGGCTGCACGCTTCTCGACAAAGGTCAGTGCCTGTAGGTCCAGTTTGCCTGCCCCTCCCCCAGCTGAGAGCCCAGTCCTTCTTTCCTGTCCTTCCTACCCTTGCTTAACCCCAAACCCTGCTTGCCACTCACCAGGTAGAGATGGCCTCAAGGACCCAAGTGCGCAGCAGGCGGCACTCTAGGGGGCAGATGGGTAGGAAGACATGTGGCGTTGGGGCACAGCCCCTCCACAGCAGTGGGGTCACACGCCTGCCCAGGCCACTTCTGCCCAATCAGAACAGGGAGCCACCAGGCACTGGTGAAGGCCCCCGGAAGTGACGCCTTTTCTTCCCTGGAGCCCCTGCCTGGACCATGGTCCACTCCTCCACCCACACACACCACAGGGAAGATTTGAATAGGGAGACTTTTCCAAGGAGATGGGAAACTTGGAACTTGGAAGGGGAGACGAGATAGGAGAGGAGCAGAGGCTTTTCCCAGGAGGAAACTGGCAAGACATTTTTGTCCCTGGAGAAGAGGAACAGAGTTCTTGTTTTAGATTGGTGGAGTTTTCAAGTCTCTGGCTATCTAAAGTTCTTTTTCTTGGATACTACACCTGCTGCCCAAATCCAATAAGACTCTTGCTTTCCTGCTTTTCCCTCCCATAATCCCCTAAGGAGTCCTGTCTTGTCATTGTCCCTTTCCAAGTGGGAATCTGGGTATTGCCTGTATTAGAAAATGATCTTGTCAAGGGTCAGTGTTATGGGGAAAAGGTTTGGATGGTTTGAGAGAACTGTAATGTATAGGGGTGCATGCATGTGTGTATGCACTTGTGGGCACTTGGTTAAACCTGGTCCAGGTGCTCTTCTGCTTGGACAGCTAGGCATGCTTATCTCTGTGCCCAGGCCCTCCTTTGCTTGCTCTATCTTTCTCTCTCTTTCATCTCCGACTATTCCACATGTGACACGAGGAATAACCAGGCCCATGTGTCCCTGTCTTAGGAAAGACAGCTGCTGGACCTCCTCCGCAAATACCTTCCCCACTGGCCCCCCTCTTCCTTTGGCCCTGGATCTAGTTCCTTTGCTTTCCCCTCAATCTCCGTCTCCCCATAGTCTCTGTCCTCAGGGGCCGCCTGGCCTGACCTCCCTTCTCTCTCCCCCTCTTCTTCCTCAGGCTCTCTCCTGTTCCTCCTCCCAAGGATGGGGATGTCTGCTGAGGAGTATGGCCTAGATCCCGGAATTCTCCAGTTCAGCCAGATGAGATGCCTCCCAAGATTAGGAAGGAGGATGCTGGAATAGCTGGAAGGATGGTGGTGTATGGGGGTAGGAGGGGACAGGGAAGCAATCATGACCAGGAAACTAAGACAAAGGAGGTGGGAGTGGGTTGGAGAGGCAGAGGGTCCCTTGGGTGCAAAAGGAGGGTGAGAAGGCAAGAGGGTCCTGGTTGAATGGGCCTGAAGACAGGTTACAAAAGAGAGGGAGACATTGTCCCTGGACAGAAATGGGAACAGTGCCAAACTAGCTCCTTGTCCTCGGTGACACAAGAATGAGAGGAGATCCCGGAGAGGAGATAGACACAAGCTAGGCAGAGAGAGAGGGTGTTTTGGGGCTTGCCGGTGCTGCGGGCCCAGAGTCAGAGGAAGATTAGTTGATGGGCCTTTCCTGCACGTTGTCATCTTTAAAGACAAGTCCTCGTCCTTCTGGCAGGAACTGGGTCCTCACCCACTGACTAGACCAGGCCTCAGGTCCAGCCTCTGCCCTTCCCTGGCCTGAGGCTCCTGTGCTGGGTGGGACACACACCTCCTGGTCCAGCCGCCCCGGGGCCACTGGCAGCGGGGGGCTCCAGGCCCGCCTCTCCTCCCCCTCTTCGTGCCCCCGGTCCCTCCCCTCTTCCTACCCTTTCGCTCCCCCTTCCCCTCCAGCCCCTCCCTCCTCCCCTGCCCGGTCCCAGCCCCTCCCTCCCCTCCCCCACTCGCGATCCGGGCCGCTGCCGCTGGGCCGGACCCCCCCCCCCCGGGGCTCAGCCCGGCCCCTCGCCGAGCCGCCGCCGCCGCCCCGTTTGCCTAGGAGGAGGCCCCCGGCCGGGGCGTCGGGCGCCGGGCATAAAACGGGCCCGAGCCGGCGCCCGGGGCACTAGAGCCGCGTACGGCCCGGGTCAGCGCACGCCCGGCCGCGCTCTTCCCGGCCGCTCCTCCCGCCCCACCCGGCCCGGCGCAGACTCCGCGGACACTCGACTAGCCCCTCGCGGCGCTGCCCGGGCCCTGGCCCCGGCCCCCTCCCGCCGCACCGCCCCCGGCCCGGCCCTCCGCCCTCCTCTCCCTCCGCCCTCCCGCCTCCCCAGCTGTCCCGTTCGCGTCATGCCGAGTCTCCTGGCCCCGCCGGCCCCGCTGCTGCTCCTCGGGCTGCTGCTGCTCGGCTCCCGGCCGGCCGGCGGCGCCGGCTCGGAGCCCCCCGCGCTGCCCATCCGTTCCGAGAAGGAGCCGCTGCCAGTTCGTGGAGCGGCAGGTAGGTGGGCTCCCGGGGGGAGGCGCGAGCGGGGAGCCCAGTGTGGGGCAAGTCTGCGCCGGGCCGGAGGGGGCGCCGGGCGCAGGTGGCTCGGTGCAGCGGGCAGCCTGGAGGTGGGCCGGGGCCGCGAGGTGTGTGGTGCCCGGGGACCAGGGCCCGCAAGCAGCACCAAGGGCGGGCGCACGGCACGAGCGGGGCAGCGGCCGCCAGCCAAGCCCGTCCCCGCAGGCTGCTCCTTCGGCGGGAAGGTCTATGCCTTGGACGAGACGTGGCACCCGGACCTGGGGGAACCCTTTGGGGTGATGCGCTGCGTGCTGTGCGCCTGCGAGGCGGTGAGTGGACCCCGCTGCCCAGGGCCTCGCGGGTGGGGGAGCGCTGGTGTCCTGGGACGTTGGAGTGGACTCGGAGCTGCTGAGGAGAACGAGGCTAGTTGCAGATATTTAGGATATTTTTCTGGTGGAGATTGTCCTCTTCAAGTCTTAGCTGCTATTATTGATCGCCCACTTTGAGACTCTGTGCCGAGCTCATTTCGTTTGTCTCTCACTTAACTCCCATTACAACCCAGCTAGAAAGATACTATTATTATTCCATGTTGCAGATAGGGACCTTAAGGCCCTGAGAGGTTAGGTAACTTGTCTAGGGTAACGCAGCTTGTAAGCGGCAGAGCTTTCTCCCTCCCCGGGACCACCTTGTCCTGGTCCCTGGACTCTTCCCCCATCGCCCCGAGGCACCTAATACTCATTTGGTTTCTGTGTCTTTTCTACAAGCAGCCTCAGTGGGGTCGCCGTGCAAGGGGCCCTGGCAGAGTCAGCTGCAAAAACATCAAACCCGAGTGCCCAACCCTGGCTTGCGGGCAGCCCCGCCAGCTACCGGGACACTGCTGCCAGACCTGTCCCCAGGGTAAGGGACAGGAAGGCGAAGGAAGGCGGCAGCGGTACTAGGTCCTGGGCCACTTGGAAGGTGTGACCAACTGAAGCCTGTGCTCTCTACATCCGCGCAGAGCGCAGCAGTCCGGAGCGGCAGCCAACTGGCCTGTCCTTCGAGTATCCACGGGATCCGGAGCACCGCAGCTACAGTGACCGAGGAGAACCGGGCGCTGAGGAGCGGGCGCGCGGTGACGGCCACACGGGTAGGTAGGGGAGGAGGGGTCCTGGAAGTGGGGTCGTGGTTGAGGCCGTGCCACCAGCCAGTTGACAGCGCACGGGTCATCTTCCTCCCCTCGCAGACTTCGTGGCGCTGCTGACGGGGCCGAGGTCGCAGGCAGTGGCACGGGCACGCGTCTCACTGCTGCGCTCTAGCCTACGCTTCTCCATCTCCTATCGGCAGTGAGAGCCGGGAAGAAGGCGGGAGGGGGTCAGCTGAGGGCGGGGAGGAAAACTGGGAGAGCTGGGGCTACTTCTGGCTCAGACTCAGATTCCCATGTCACCCGTGCTGTCATTCCCAGGCTGGACCGCCCCACCAGGGTTCGCTTCTCAGACTCCAGTGGCAATGTCCTGTTTGAACACCCTGCGGCTCCCTCTCGAGATGGCCTGGTGAGATGATGCCATTTCTGAGTGCTTATCCAGTCTGGGCACTGTGCTGAGAGCATGCCCTGCATTGCCTCCTCTGGACCTCACAACAGCCCAATGGGAGGAAGGCACTGACATGATACCCATTTTACAGATGAGGGAACTGAGGCACAGTAGCAGAATGTGATTTGTTCAAGGTCACACAGCTAGTAAGTGGTGGAGTCAGGATCTGAACCCAAGCATCTGTTTCCAGGGTCCCTCCTTAAGCTTTCTAGGAGGGCCTGGGGGCTCCTTTCCATACTGCTTTTTCACCAGGCCTCTGCCTCTTAGCTGGTCTATGCTACATACTCTCTGAGTGTAGGGCCTTCTTGTCTTTCTGCTCCAGGTCTGTGGGGTGTGGCGGGCAGTGCCTCGGTTGTCTTTGAGACTCCTTAGGGCAGAACAGCTGCATGTGGCACTCATGACACCCACTCAACCTTCAGGGGAGGTATGGGGGCCTCTCATCCGGCACCGGGCCCTGGCTGCAGGTAAGGGGAGCAAATATCCCCTGGATGGGAAGTTCTAAGTCTTCTCTGTCCTCAGTTATAAGGTGGACTGAGGAGGGGATTCTCTGATGGGCTCTCATGGTCCTTCCTCCCCTAGAGACCTTCAGTGCTATCCTGACTCTGGACAGCTCCACACAGCAGGGTGTAGGGGGCATTACCCTACTTACTCTCAGTGACACAGAGGACTCCTTGCATTTCTTGTTACTCTTCCGGGGGTTGCTGGAGCCCAGGAGTGGGGGTAAGTGGGATGGGGGAAAAGCAAGTGAGAGACTGGGAGGAGTTCCTATCTCAGAGATGTTCGTATGTCTGGCCTTGCAGGGCCAGCCCAGGTTCCCTTGAGGCTCCAGATTCTGCACCAGGGGCAGGTACTGCGAGAACTCCAGGCCAATGCCTCAGTTCAGGTGAGTGCCACCTACTCGGGCCTCTTGCTGCCACCTACTCTGGCCTCTTGTTGCCTACCACACCCTTCTCTGTCTCCAGGAGCCAGGCTTTGCTGAGGTGCTACCCAACTTGACAGTCCAGGAGATGGACTGGCTGGTGCTGGGGGAGCTGCAGATGGCCCTGGAGAAGACAGGTGGGCCACGGCTGCGCATCAGCGGACACATTGCTGCCAGGCAGAGCTGTGATGGTGAGGCTGGGTGGGGCCAAGAGGCCTGGTACACACAAGGGACAGGCACTGGCAAGTGCCAAGGAAGGGGCTAAGGTGGTTGGGGAGAGATCCTGGGGCCTAGGGGTATGAGTGGCTGAGGGGCAAGCCAGCCATCATCTGTGTTGTCCCTCTGTAGTCCTGCAAAGTGTCCTTTGTGGGGCTGATGCCCTGATCCCAGTCCAGACTGGTGCTGCTGGCTCAGCCAGCCTCACGCTGCTAGGAAACGGCTCCCTGATCTACCAGGTAAGAGTCAGGGGCTATAGGAGGTGGGCAGGGCAGAAGGGCAGGCTGCAGGTGTTCACTGCCTCTCCACTTTGCCTCCCCCAACCCTGCCCATTAGGTGCAAGTGGTAGGTACAGGCAGTGAGGTGGTGGCCATAACACTGGAGACTAAGCCTCAGCAGAGAAATCAGCACACTGTCCTGTGTCACATGACTGAACTCCAGCTGGGAAGACACGCGGTAAGGGCTCCAGGCAGAGCTGGGCCACCCAGCCTGTGTGTCAAGGCTGCCAATGCATGGGCTATGGGAAGCCAGGTTGACTTGATACTGAGTGGGGAGGTTCAATATAATTTATTCCCTCAGGACTCTTGTTAATTCACTGATTCATTTGACACATTTTAGGCTCGGACTGGCTTACAAAGAAAATCAGATGTGTGGCTCGGTGCCTTTAGTACAGTGGTTACAGTGCCAGCCACATACACCAGGGGTGGCAGGTTCAAACCTGGCCTAGGCCAGCTAAACAACAATGACAACTGTAACAAAAAATAGCTGGGCATTGTGGCAGGTGCCTGTAATCCCAGCTACTTGGGAGGCTGAGGCAAAAGAGTCACTTAAGCCCAAGAGTTTAAGGTTGCTGTGAGCTGTGACACCACAGCACTGAACCCAGGATGACATAGTGAGACTCTGTCTCTGTCTCAAAAGAAAAGAAAATCAGATGAGACCCCTGTCCTCAGCAAGCTGTCTAATGGAAGGAGTAGGGGAGGACAGTGCAATAGACCCTGTAATCATAAATGTGATGGCAATGGTTGGTACTTATGCCTTTCTTTGTGCCAGGTACTGAATTGGTTGCCTGACTTACATAGTGTTTGACCTTCACAGTATTCATTTTATAGATGAGGAAGTGAAATCTCAGAGCTTAATTAACTTTTCAAGGTTGTTACATAGTTGGGAAATGGCAGAGGAGGGACTTGAAACTGGGCTTGCAAGGTTCTTTTTTTTTTGAGACAGAGTCTTACTTTATCACCCTCAGGAGAATGTCGTGGCATCACAGCTCACAACAACCTCCAATTCCTGGGCTTTGACAATTCTCTTGCCTCAGCCTCCAGAGTAGCTGGGACTACAGGCGCCCGTCACAACACCTGGCTATTTTTTGTTGCAGTTTGGCTGAGGCTGGGTTCGAACCCGCCCCCTCTGGTATATGGGGCCGGTGCCCTACCCACTGAGCCACAGGCACCGTCTGCTTGCAAGGTTCTTATCTCGTGTTCCTGGCATGTGCAAGTGTGTACGGGTGCTGTGGGGGCACAAAACATGCAAAGGCTTCAGCATCTTGGGCTTGGGTGAAGTCTGAGGAAGGCTCATCTTTCCCTGCCCCCAGGCCATGGGTGTTTGCCGTGGACTGGGTGCCCGGGGGGCTCATATGCTGCTGCAGAATGAGCTCTTCCTGAATGTGGGCACCAAGGACTTCCCAGATGGAGAGCTGCGGGGACATGTGGCTGCCCTGCCCTACAGTGGGCATAATGCCTGCCATGACAGTGAGTACCCCAGGGGTCTGGTTGCCCTGTGGTGTCTTCTAACTTGTGACTTGAGTATGTGGGGGATGGTGCCAGAGGGCTAGGGCCTGCTGTGTCTTTCTCTGTACCCAAGCTCTGGATTGGCATCTGGAGAAGGAGGGGATTGAGGGTGGCCCTGCAGCAGACTCTCCCTATTGCCATGGTACAGGAGCCTAAAACTTCCTGCTCCCTGGGCCCTGGACCTATGGACAGAGTCTTTCTGCTCAAGGAATCTATGTTGAGGGAGATGGGAAATGTGGGATAGGGAGCAGCAGCTCTAGGCCACCTTCTCATCTGTTACCTCTCTGTCTGGACCCAGCACTGCCTGTGCCCCTAGCAGGAGCCTTGGTGCTGCCTCCTGTGAAGAGCCAGGCAGCAGGTCACGCCTGGCTGTCCCTGGATACCCACTGTCACCTGCACTATGAAGTGCTGCTGGCTGGGCTTGGTGGCTCAGAACAGGGCACAGTGACTGCCCACCTCCTTGGGCCTCCTGGGATTCCAGGGCCCCGGCGGCTGCTGAAGGGATTCTATGGCCCAGAGGTGAGGAATGGTGGTAGGAGGCAGCTTTTCAGCTTGAAGTGCTGTGTGGGCCTGAGGTTGGAGAAGCAAAGAGCAGACAGCCTTGTATTGCAGAGCTGGCACCACCTGGGGGTCAGGCAGACCTGGGGGCGAATCTGATTTGGCTTTTTATTATTTACTTTCCTTTCTGTGTCCTCTGGTGGGATCTCTTGGATAGTATGTAGCTATCATACTCTAGAGGGAGTAGGTGGGATTGACCAAGCAAGCCCCCTGAAGTGGGATGGGTTGCCATGGACTTGGACTCAGAGAGACTTGGCTTCTAAGCCCTGCACCATTACCAATGGACTTTGCTGCCCTGGAGACCTTATTTAACCTCCCTGGCTCTCAGTTTCTTGATCTGCAAATTTGGGACAGTAGGTTCAGCCCTGCTGTGTCTTGTTCCTGTCCATTTTCCTGTCCACACTCAGGCCCAGGGTGTGGTGAAGGACCTGGAGCCTGAGCTGCTGAGGCACCTGGCGGAGGGCATGGCCTCCCTGCTGATTACCACTAAGGGTAGACCCAGAGGGGAGCTCCGTGGGCAGGTAGGTGGGCAGCATGGGTAGTAGGGATGGTGCAGAGCTGGGCTCTGCCCGTGCACTAGTCACTTGCTCTCTCTGCGCCTTGGGAGTGGTGATATCACACACCTGGCTGGTGGGGAGGATGAAGCCAGGAGGCTGGCAGCCCACCCATCTGGTCCCTGATGGCTGAGATGATGGCGGCAGCTTAGGGCATCCTCTTGGGCCACCGCATCTCGCAGGGAAGGAGATGTCTCCTGCTGGTTGGCTGGCGGAGGCTGGTGGGAGTCTCGAGGGGCAGCCCCTGCGCCACCTCAAACGGGGCTTCTCTCAGGTGCACATGGCCAACAAATGCGAGGTGGGTGGCCTGCGCCTGGCGGCGGCCGGGCCAGAAGAGGCCGAGGCACCTGGGACTCTGGATGCAGCAGCCGCCGGATTGCCGGTGCCCTCGGTGCCGGCCCCCGAGGTTCCAGCGCTCACCAAACCCTCCGGTCCTGGGCGGCCCCGAGACCCCAACACCTGCTTCTTCGAGGGGCAGCAGCGCCCCCACGGTGCTCGCTGGGCGCCCAACTATGACCCTCTCTGCTCGCTTTGCACCTGTCAGGTGGGAGGCCCAGGACGGGTGCACTGGGTCTCGGGGTTTGAGGCACACCAGGCTCTGGCACCCAGTCAGCACCCCCACTTCTCTGCAGAGACGAACAGTGATTTGTGACCCTGTGGTGTGTCCGCCGACCAGCTGCCCGCACCCTGTGCAGACTCCTGACCAGTGCTGCCCTGCGTGTCCGGGTGAGTTCTCTGCAGGGGAGGGGTGGGACGGGCCTGGCTGGGGCGGGTCCTCTGGGGAGGGAAGGAGGAATCACCCTGTGCCTTCACCATTTCTTTGGCTTTACAGAGAAACAAGATGTCAGAGGCTTTCCAGGGCTGCCCAGGAGCCGGGACCTGGGAGAGGGTGAGCTGGAAGAGTGCGCACAGCGGTGGAAAGACCCAGAGGAGCCGCTGGGTTGGATCAGGAGGGCAGCTGGAGGGGGAGAGTACATATGGGGGTGGTTGATGGGCACAGTTCCAAGTGACACCTAATAGGTCTCATCAGTGTGACTGGCCCACAGGCAGGCCCTTGGGTTAGGCTAGTATGGGTTTGATCTGAGGCTTAAGCCTCGGCTGATGAGCTCAGTAATGGCTACTGGGTACTGTCCCCCTACCAGGTTGCTATTTTGATGGTGATCGGAGCTGGCGAGCAGCGGGTACCAGGTGGCACCCTGTTGTGCCCCCCTTTGGCTTAATTAAGTGTGCTGTCTGCACCTGCAAGGTATATACACCCAATCTTCTCTGGGTTATGACCCAGCCAGGTCTGCCCAGATAGGGAGGGGTCTGCCAGGTGAGGAAAGCCCATCCTCGATGAGGAGGACTCAAGGATCAGAACAATATGAGAGAAGCCCCTGGGCTTTGAGAGTCGGCTTCCTATAGGAAAAGGCAAAGGACTGATCTGGGTGTGAATTCTGGCTCTGCCCCTGACTTGCTCTCCATGACATTAGGCACTTTCTGTAGCTTTCTGAGCCTTGCTCTCCTTTCCTGTAAGCAGATATGATAGGACCTACCTTGCAGGGTTACAATGAGGAGTTGAGTCCAGGTATACACAGCAAACCTAGGCCTCTGGGTAAAAGGTCACAGATACATTACCTTTGAAGGTGGAAAAGGGGATGACAGAAGCAGGAGGCTTATGTGCCCCCCTCCTTCCTGACCCCCCTCACTCAATGGATCCTTACAGGGGGGCACTGGAGAGGTGCACTGTGAGAAGGTGCAGTGTCCCCGGCTGGCCTGTGCCCAGCCTGTCCGTGCCAACCCCACAGATTGCTGCAAACAGTGTCCAGGTGAGGGGCATGCAGTCACTGAGGCCTCACCTTTGGGCTTGGGCAGGTCTTGTCCCATGAGGGGATGCATGGTGAGGGTGAGGGGAAGGAACTCAGCCAGCTCAGCATTTCCTATGCACTGCTTTGTGCCTGGTCTGGAGCCAGGGATCTAAATGCAGTGGAAAGAATATGATGTACTAGTTTGGTATGGTGGGTTCCAGCTCCTGTCCCATCCACCTACCCACCAGCCCATCCACATATCCATTCATCTACCCATCACCCATCCACTCATTCACCCACCCATCCACCTACCTACTCACCTATCCACATATCCATCCGTCCATCCACCCACCCATCCACCCACTCTCTTACCCACCTATCTATCCATTCACCCACCTACCCATCCCCCTATAGACCCACCCATTTACATATCCATTCATCCATCCAAATTTATCACCTATTAAATGTCAGAAAGTGCTAGGTGCTGGGATTCAAAGAGAAATAAAACCTGATTAGCTTTCCTGTACTGACTGACCTCTTCCTCCTTCACTCCCACAGTGGGGTCAGGGGCCCATCCCCAGTTGGGGGACCCCATGCAGGCCGATGGGCCCCGGGGCTGCCGTTTTGCAGGACAGTGGTTCCCGGAGAGCCAGAGCTGGCACCCATCAGTGCCCCCCTTTGGGGAGATGAGTTGTATTACCTGCAGATGTGGGGTAAGTGGGGAGCAGGAGCTTGTGTGAGGTGGGCATTGGTAGACTGGTCTGGAGTAGGGAGACCTTCCCAGGGAAGGCAGACTCCAGGGTGGGCTTCTCTGAAAAGGCTGAAGGCCAATGTGCCCAGTTCCTGTGGGGGACCCTCTGTATCTGTTCTGTCCTGTGCCAGGCAGGGGTGCCTCACTGTGAGCGGGATGACTGTTCACTGCCAGTTTCCTGCGGCCCAGGAAAGGACAGTCGATGCTGCTCCCACTGCATAGCCCGGCGGCGGCGTGAGTCAGGGAGCAGGGCAGCAGCAATGTCTGAGGGCTGACCATGGGATGCCCAGGGAGGGAAGGGAGAGCCTTCCAGGGGCCAGGAATGTGCCATCTGTCTCAAGGGTGCCTTTCTTTTCTTTTCTTTTCTTTGTTTTTTAGAGACAGAGTCTTACTTTGTTGCCCTTGGTAGAGTGTCATGGCATCACAGCTCACAGCAACCTCCAGCTCTTGGGCTTAAGTGATTCTATTGCCTCAGCCTCCTAAGTAGCTGTGACTACAGGCACCTGCCACGACACCCGGCCATTTTTTGTTGCAGTTTGTCTGGGGCTGGGTTCGAACCTGCCACCCTCAGTATATGGAGCTGGTACCCTACTCAGTGAGCCACAGGCACTGCCTTTACTTTTCTTTTATTTTCTTGTCTTATCTTTTCTTTTTTTCTTTTTTTCTGAGACAAAGTCTCACTCTGCTGCCCAGGCTAGAGTGCGGTGGCATCATAACTCACAGCAACCTTAAACTCCTGAGTTTAGGCTTTTGCCTACACCTCTCAAGTAGCTAGGACTATAGGTGCCCACCACAGTGCCTGGCTAGTTTTTCTGCTTGTAGTAGAGACAGAGTCTCCTCTTGCTCAGTCTGGAATGCCTGAGCTCAAGCAATCCACTTTGGCCTTCCAGAGTGCTAGGATTATAGGTATGAGTGGAGTTGATATTACCTTTTTTTCACAAATTAGATTTCAGAAGCTCAGAGGAGTTAAGCAACTAGACGAAGGTTACTAAGTTGGTATACACTGACCTGCTAAGAAAATTCTGACTTTTCTGGGGCCAGGGCAGAGATTCTCTGCTCTGCCCTCTGTGCCACTATGCCACTTCTCCCATGGCCACTATGCCACTTCATTCCATCTCTCCTCTTCCAATACTCACTCTCATCTGTGTCCAGCAGCACCAGAGACCAGGACTGTTCCAGAGCTGCAGAAAGAAGCCGAAGGCTCCTAGGGAGCAGCTGGAGGGCCACATGACCAAGAGGATGGGGCCTGAGCAGGGGGAAGGGTGGCACCGAGGGCCTTGCAGTCTCCTGTGGGGAACCCAGTGCCTTTGCTCCTCTGTCCTGCCTCTTCTCTCTCCCCCCACTACCTCTGGGAACCACAACTCCACAAGGGGGAGAGGCAGCCATGCCGGGCCAAGGCCATATCCACCCTAGCTCCTTCCTGTCACCCTCGGCCTCTGCCTGGAAACCCAGCCCTTTTTCTTGTGTACATAATGTCACTGGCTTGTTGGGATTTTTAATTTATCCTCACTCAGCACCAAAGGTCCCCCCCCACTCCACTCCTGCTGCCCCTGAGCTGAGTAGAGTCATTATTGGAGATTTTTGTATTTATTAAAACATTTTTTTCAGTCTTTGGGCTTGAAGTTGCCTCTTTGTGGCCAGGAACCTGAATGGGCCCCAGAGGAAAAGGGTGAGAGAGTAGAAGGTAAGAGAGAGGGACTCTGGCCCCAGGGGCCTCCCTTGACTCTTGGGGAGCTATGAAGACTTGGAGAAGGATCAGTATGGCATAGTATTTTTGTATTTAGGCAACCTGAAGCAGGATTTAGATTCAAGTTTAGTTAGCCACGTGACTAGTTTTGCTGACTCTCTGTTTGAAGTTGTTCCAAAGAGAGAAATAGAAGTGCCACCAGCCTCTAACTTATTTGTCTAAAGTGAGACAAACACTTTCCTGTTACTCTTCTACCTTGGAAACTAATTGCGCCAGTTCTGGGGCTAATCTGGATCACAGCTCTAGTTCAGCTCTTGGCTGAGCTTATCTTTTTTTTTTTTTTTTTTAAATCTTTGAAACATTATCAAGAAGACTGAGCTTACCTTGAGAGCAAGTGATGTACAGAATAGGACAAGATCCTGCTTCCTCTTTGTCCCCTTCCCCCACTCCACTTCTGCCGTTAGAAACTGGGCATTCCCACAGGCCCCACAGGCTCTAGGAAACAAAGGTATCAGAACAGAAATCTAACAGATCGTGTACCTACAGATCTATCTTCCATACAAATGACATGGGGCGAAATAAATCTGGTATTTTATGATCTGGTCAGGCAGGGAGAAGAAAAATCATAGGTTTCTTTAGTGTTAGGCGTGCCATGTGTGTTTAAGAAGTTATTGTCTTAGCCCATTGAAGCATCAAGTTCCAGTTCTGTTAACTAGCTGAGTAATTTAACTTTCATGAACCCCTGCTTCCTTTCTATAAAACAGATAATGTCTTCCTCTCAGGGTTCAGTAGGAACTCATGCATTACACTCTGGGGCTGTGTAGGATGAAGGCAGGGAACACCCTGGGGATGAGAGTGGCAGTGGGCATGATATTCTGCTTTCAGAAGTGGTGTGGAGGGCCAGGCTGAGGGTATAGGGATGAAAAGGATGGGAATAGCTGGATTTGGGACAGAGCTCTGGCTATTATAGAAGGATCATGAAGACCAGATAGGGATGAAAAAGCAGCAGGATTCAGTATTGGGTTAGACTCAGGGAATGAAGCACAGTACCACGTGTGGTTTGACAGAGGATTTGGTCCAGAAGTGGAGGTTCTGAAGGGGAAAGGGTTGGGAAAATTTTGATCTTTGGTTTAATAGGCATTTGCTAGAAATGTTCACAAGACTGGGGCAGAGGCAGATAAAAGGGAGTTGGGTGAGCCAGTCATGGGATGGTTTAGTGGGCTCCATGAGGCAGGGGCCATCCCATGGATTCTGACATCTAGACACCCAGCTGGGATTCAGAGCAGGACTTAGTGGATGTCAGCAGAGAAAATGAATGAACAGCTAATGGATCCAGGCACAAAGGTGTCCTTTTTAGACAAATATCCTTGAAACATCTTTCCAATCCTAGCCTGCATTGCAGCCAAAGCTGGCCAGTCCCCAGGTTCCACCTGAGGCCCACAGAGGTGGTTAGATGACTCAAAAAGTCCAGCCCTGTGCAATGTGTTCAGAGACCTCAACAGAGCACACCTTCAGGCAACCAACAAAGGGCCTGTTCCCTTCTAAAAAAAGAAAACAAAAACCTCAACAGCAACAATAGCAAACCCTAAGTAAAGGCCCATTTTCCTGGGTACAGCATTACAGTGTCTGAAACAGTTGTTGGTAGGATTTAACATTTGATCCTTAACCTTTGGGTCAGTCAGGCCTGCTATGTTGCAGAGGGTTTGACTAGACTGCTGAGCAGACGGTGATACACAGAGGTTGGACTTGGCTGGAGAAAGGGGGTGGTTCTGATACACATCTGTTTCTGGAGGAGAAAGCTCTTTCACATGCAGTCCTCTACTTCGCTGGGTTCTACTTGTGGAACCATCTTTTATGCGTTCCCCATGACACCCTTTACCCACTTTTTATATACCAAATCCAAATTGTGCTATAGGTCAATGAATAGCCTCCAGTTCCAGGCCATGGTGCAGTGGTGCTGCTGGCTGCCCATAGCTGGCCTTTGGCCAAGTCATCAGAGCAATGTCTGTGCAGTGACTTAAGAACAGTACTTTTCAAACCCTGACCTTGGATGTGTGAAAGTGCCTCTGGGCAGAGGAAATATGAGGCCGGGGTCAGTGAAGCGGCCCTGTTCCCCTCTCAGGGCAGCTGCTCAGCTGCTAGGAAAGCCTGGACAGCAAAGAATTGGTTGCTTTCTAAAAAGTTTCAGAACAAAGGCTAGGCGTGGTGGCTTATACTTATAATCCTAGCACTCTGGGAGGCCAAGGCAGGTGGATTGCCTGAGCTCATGGGTTTGAGACCAGCCTGAGCAAGAGCGAGACCTTGTCTCTAAAAATAGCTGGGCACTGTTTGCAGGCACCTGTAGTTGCAGCTACTGGGGAGGCTGAGGCAAGAACATCACTTGAGCCCAAGAGTTTGAGGTTGCTGTAGGCTATGGCACCTCAGGACTCCACCAAGGGCAACAAAGTGAGATTCTGTCTCAATAAAAATAAAAAGTTTCAGAGCCCCTGTTTTATTGCATTTCACCCCCTATCTTTTGTAAAAATAATGGGAAATAGCAAAAGCAAAAGTGCGACACTTCTGACACGACCAAAGTGACAGGAAGGAGAGGTCTCGTAATGTAATAAAGTGGAGATGAAGAAAGATTTCACTGGGCACGCTGGAAAGAAGCACATTTTAGCTTGCTGGATTTTAGGTAGTCAGCGATGACATGAGAGGGAGAAAATGTGTAAGTAGGGAATACATATATAGAGAATGTTATGGAATGCTGGACATACATTATTAAAGATGACAAAAAGGCAAGACTTATTGGGGATTGTGGAATGATTGTCACTTTCTGAGAATAAAGACACTCTTTATAATATTGTTTGGCTTTGATGCATATTTTCATGTTCAAAGGGGGCTGCCAGAATTATATTTGCTTATCATAAAATTGTTCATTTTGTGAACAATTACCGGTAATACACAAATGGGTGAGAAAGAAAGAAACATTCACCTGTTATTCCAACCCCTGGGAAGCTGCTCTTAAAAACATCACTGAAGGCTGGGTGTAGTGGCTCAGGCTTGTAATCCCAGCACTTGGGAGGCCAAGGCAGGTGGATTGTCTGAGCTCACAGGTTCGAGACCAGCCTGAGCAAGAGGGAGACCTACCTCCGTCTCTAAAAATAGCCAGGCATTGTGGTGGGTGCCGGTAGTTCCAGCTGCTTGGGAGGCTGAGGCAAGAGAATCACTTGAGCCCAAGAGTTTGAGGTTGCTGTGAGCTATGACACCACAGCACTCTACCAAGAGCGACCAAGTGAGACTCTGTATCAAAACAAACAAACAAACAAAAAAATCACTGAGTATTTTTCCAAGTTTTAGTTAAGCATTTAGTTGTCTGGCCCCAGCCTGGGCACTGATCCCTGCCCTGGGTCCTGAGCCTATGGCACTGTGGTCCCTGTGAAGTGGCGGTGATGTCCCTGTTGAGGGTACTTGTGTCATGCCTCAGGAGCCAGAGCACATGTACATCTGCACAATTAGAGAAAACAGTTGAATGTATTTAAGGAAAATCTGACCTTTTGTATTGAAAATGGCCAGAGAGGCACAAAAACAGAGTTTGAGAAAGAAATCTTCAGTAGCTGAGAGAATCTGGTGAATTGGCCTTCAGTGATTTAATTTTCAGCAAATTGACTAGAGCCCATCTGTGAGGTCCCAGCTCCTCTGCTGATGGGTGTTGAGCGGGCCTAGAAGTTGTCCCGTCCTCATGTGGATAGCAGAGATTGGCCGGGGCCCCCGTGTCCCTTGGGAGGAGAAATTTACAGTTCATTCTCGTTCACCTGCCTCGTTCACCTGCCACCCCAGGCTGGCTAGTCTTTGGCTGAGCCACAGTGTCCTTATGAGGTGCTGGGGTTTTTCCTCCTCTTTGGAGTCCCCATGTTCCATTGAGGTCCCTGGTTCATAGCGATAAGGACAGGGCAGGGACAGTGACTCCTCACTCCTCACCTGTGCAGCAGGACAAGTGAGGTACTAGGTGTCAGCAGAAGGGGAAATCCCACTGGGTACATCTCCATGTGGAGCAGGGAGGCTGCTGCCTGGGTACAGAGAAGATAACCCCACCAAGCACATGCGCTCCCAGCCCACAGCTGGGGGACCTCATGAGCCTGACATGAGTGGTGACGTAGCACAAGAGACTGGAGCAGGTGGCCATCCATGGCTGTGGCTCTCCATACTCACAGCAAGAACACCCTGGAGGCTGCACACACAGCCTGCTGTTGCTGCCGGACTTCCCTGCCGCCCTGGAGCTTCTAATATGGAGGCCTGGGTCCCTGACCAGCCCCCATTCTGGGGGCTTTTACATGGGCAGTGGTGGAGACTTTTTCATTATACTGGTCTGGAGGGAGCGTTGGGGTGGGTGATCGGTGAGCAGCAAGACAAGAGGCTGCAGAGAAAGGAGGCCAGGGAGAAATATCCTTTGGAAAAGTAGCTAAGGTCTTTTATTGTGTGTGTTTTATCTTATAAGTAATTGATTTAGTCACTTTCAAATAGCTAATGATTGCTCGCAAAAGATTCATAATAACTAGGAAAGAGCTTTAATCTTCCCACCCCCAGTCCACTCTTCAGAGGGACACACTGTTACTAATTTCTTGCCTATACAAAAAGCTTTTTAACACAGGGATGTCTCAGATCCAAGTTTAAGTTGTTTGAATTGTGATATAGATGAGTGATTTTGACACATTCTTGTTCATCTGGGCCATCTGGGGGCATTGTTTAAGTGCAGATGCTGATCCAGGTCTGGGGCAAGGCCTGAGACTCTGCACTGCTCAACAAGCTCCCGGCTCATCCTGGTGCCACTGGTCCAGGGACACACTTTGAGTAGCTGACAGTCAACCCCCTCACATATTTAGTAAAATCTGCCCTACCACCGAGGCATCCTGTGAGTTTATTCACTCCACTAACATATATTGAGCATCTACTTTGTCCCAGGCACTGTCCTAGGTGCTGAGGATTGAGCAAGGAAGGAAACTGACAAAGCGCCCTGCCTGTGTGCAGTTTACAGTCCAGTGTGTGTGTGTGGGAGATAGTTAACAATTGTAATAAATCAGTTAAATTATACAGTGTTCCAGAATGAGATGGTGTTAGAGGAAAAACAGAGCAGGAGAAGAGGAACTGGGAGTTCCAGAGGAAGAGGATTTGGGTGCAGAGGATGCCCAGCGAGGTGACATTTGGAATAAAGCCAGGGGGATATGGAACTATTTCCTTTTAAATTATGAATGCAGCTAAGTTTCTTGTCAGGAGAAATAAAAGGAAGAGAACTGCCATAACTTCAAGAATCATGTGAAATCAATAGGTTGGTAGATATCAGAACTCCGAGTAGGCTCTCCCTTGGTATACTGGGGAGAGAAATAGTCTTCTGCAAGAATAGAAAGTGGAGTCTTGATTCAATTGCTTTTAGATTTCACAGGACATGATATTTTATCAAACATTTAAATTATGTACTATATAAGGATGAAATTAAATAAATAGCTACTACTTGGTTCAATTAGGTTACATGCATTAATGTGTCAGGTCTGTTTGCATGAGTTTGTTTTCAAGGTACAACGCACCTAGCCTTTGAGAGTCTGGAGAAGGAGGAAGAAGGAGGAAGAAGAGAGGAGGAGCTGTTCGGGACTAGAAAGAGACCCTATTGTAAAATTTTTCTACTAAGGAAGAGTTGCAATTTAAGCACATATTTTGTGGTTGGAAATGTTAGAAGCCAAAATGCCACATGAAGAATAAAGAAGTTTCCAGGTTGGCAGACAAGGCAGACTGCAGTTTGAAAATCTCACTAAATGCCACCCAAAGAAGCATCATGCCAGAAAACACAAATTAGCTCCTGGAAACTCTGAGGAAAGGGGTTAATGTGAAAGAAGGGAAACAAAGGAAAGATGCGGAGGGGAAGTCCCTGGTAGACTGTCCCGCAAGGGCAGACTCCAGATGTTGGAGGATCAAAGATGCCTCATTCTCCCCCAGCAGCTGCAGAAGCTACAACCAGAGCATCCTCAGTTTGTCATCCCAGGGGAGCACCCCTCTTTCTGGCACCCACCTCCAGGTCCCAGGAAGTCTAAATCAGATTTACTTGCAGGATCTCCCCACCCCCACCACCGCCATGGCAAAAACATTACTGCACCTGCTGACTGATGTCTGAAATTCCTTCAATAGAGGTTTTCTTTCTGAAACTGAAAGATTTTTAAATGCTAGTAACTGTTGAAGTAGAATCTAACGGTCAATAAACATGATTATTGTTAAATCCTCTTCCTCTTTGGCAAGAGGGAGGGGTAGAGAAAGGGGTGGACAATGAAGGGGGAGGTGGAAGGGCCATGGGGACTTCACAGCCGGCCTTCCAGGCAGGCACATTTACAAGGGCTGGGTTATTTACCTTCAGCAGTGCCACGGAGGAACAGTCACTGTGTGGGGAGGAATTTCTGTCCTGCACATCTGCGCGCTCGCCCAGCTTAGCGGGAACTCTGCCACTCAGACATATGATTCACATCAACTGTGTTTTTCATGAGTTTAGAAACTTTTTTTTAAGTAAGGCTGACATCATTGTGAAGGAAGATTTTTCTCATAGGTTCCATCCGAGGTACCACTGGAAATGGCACCAGGGACGACCTTCAGAAGTTGCTTTTTTCCCCTCCCCTCTTCCACACATAGGTGAGTGAGGGGACTTTCTAACAGGCATTAAAACAAATAGTGCTTCATTTTTGTCTGATTTTAAATGTAATCATTCTTCATTGGAAAAGTTTTGGATAAAAGAACAGTATAAAATGGAGAGAAGTTAATTACTTAATAAAATTAAAACTCAGAATGGTCCTTGCTTACCTTTGATTTTTTCCTCCTTTCTTCCCCCCCCGAACATTAACATGCCATGATTTATTTCAAAATTTCAGATGGTATTGTTAGTGCACCATGTTTTGTAATTATAAAAATGTTTACTTCAGGTAAAAAAAAATTGGTAAAAACAAACCCAACAACCAAACAAAATAAACTGGGAAAAAGTCTTCGTGGGGAATACCGTGAAGTATTTTGTTGAGTTTACCCTGTGTTTATAGTTTTATATCTTTCTTTTCCTCGCTTGGCACTATGACCACACGTCTTGTAAGTTTTTGTCATCGACTGTTGGAACTTTAAGAGAGAGAATGCTGTTTTGGCTGCTGTTTTTGCACATCTGGATGAAGCCCAGACCCAGGAGACAGTGTGACACTGAAAGCCCACAGCCTGAGGCCATCCTGTGGACTAGACTCTCAGGCCAGCTAGTTGATAGCAGAGCAGGGACTTGGCGACTGAACCTAGGATGAAGAATAAATCAGTTCAGACACAGTTAGGGAAGACCAGGAGCCATCAGGGAGCTTTGGCTCCCCATTCATTTCCAAGAGGTGGCAGCAACCAGAGGAAGTCTGAGATGTGACTCCTGGAAAGTAGGGGTTACCTCCTGAGGTCGGTCAAAGGTTGCTCCAAAGCTTGAACTCTGTCTCCACAGAGCTGCAGTTACCTTAATGGTTTGCAATGTGGATATTCATTTTGGTGCCAAGAAGGCTCAGCTGAGTAGGGTTGGGCTCCGTAGACTGACATTTTATGAGGAGAAGGGAGGCAGGTGGATTGGGGAGCTCCGTGAGGTATGAGAACAGCCTGCTTTGCCAGGACTCTTTTGGTTGCTCAGCCTCCACTGCCCCAGTGTACTTACTTGTGAAAACCTCCCAGAAATATGGTGGGTCTTGAGCTGACTGCAGCTTAGTAGAGTGGTGTGAGCTCAATGACTGAAACTTGTTAGTGTGTGACCTTGGGCAGGTCATCTGCTATAAGTGAGCATCAAACTTCCTGCAAAATGGTGATAATTATGGTTACATATATGATTGTGATTACCTATCAGGACTATAGAAAACTGTTGTACCATGCTTGGCAGATGGTTGGCACTTGACACCATCACTGCACTTGAGACTGATAACAGATGTGAGAATCATTAAGGAGGTGTGACACATGCCTAGGAAAGGGAATGGAGGGGAGTGCTCAGGCTGCCATTATGTGATGGGACAAAGATATTCCTGTGGATGTGACCGCAATCTTTCTACCTTTGGTAGCCAGTCACAGAGAATCCTCTGAGCCAGCTTACTCCACACGCTCCTCCCCCACCCAACCTTTCTTACTGGGAGTGAGGCTACATCAATCCCTCCAATCAAATGTGAGGGAGGTGGTGTAGGGGGTGTTGCAGGGGGTTGGCGAGTGTGGACAGCAGCGTGCAGGTGAGAGGGGAGTAGACATGACAGATTATGTCAAACAGAGGTCCTAATGTGCTGCTGCGGGCTGTGTTTATAGATCTCCTTTGATATTTTTCTTTGACAGAACCTCAAGCTGTCACCCTGGATAGAGTGCTATGGCATCACAGCTCACAGCAACCTCCAACTCCTGGGCTCAAGCGAGTCTCCTGCCTCCGCCTCCCAAGTAGCTGGGACCACAGGCACCCACCACAATGCCCAGCCATTTTTTGGTTGCAGCCGGTGGGCCCAGGCTGGATTCGAACCTGCCAGCTCAGGTGTATATGGCTGGCGCTCTAGCCCGTTGAGCCACAGGTGCCGAGCCTACTTTGTTATTTTTCAAGAGACGAATAAAAAAGGCATTTCTTTTTGTGGTAAAAATATATATAATAAAATTTACCCTTTAAACTATATTTAGGTGTACAATTCAGTGGTGCATTAACAATGTTGTGTAATCACTGCCACTACCCACATCCAGAGCATTTTCATCATTTCCAGACAGAACCTCTGCTATCTATTAAAAAATAAATCCCATAGGGCCAGGCATGGTGGCTTATGCCTGTAATCCTAGCACTCTGGGAAGTCGAGGTGGGTGGATTGCTTGAGTTTAGGAGTTCCAGATCAGTATAAGCAAGAGTGAGACCCCATCTCTAAAAATGCCTGGGCATTGTAGCAGGTGCCTGTAGTCCCAGCTACTTTGGAGGCTGAGGCAAGAGAATTGCTTGAGCCTAAGAGTCTGAGGTTGCTATGAGCTGTGGTGCCACAGCACTTTACCAAGGGTGATAAAGTGAGGCTCTGTCTCAAAAAAAAAAAAAAAATCCCACCCCTAAGCCCCTGGCTGGTAACCTCTATACCCTTGATTCTACTTTTTGTCTCCATGAATTTGCTTATTTTATATTCTAGGCATCTTATATAAGTATAATCATGCAATATTTGAGCTGGCTACAGTGCCAAATGTCCTGCATCAATTCTCCCTCTCCGAGTAGAAACTCTAACTGCTGTTAGGGAAAAGGGGTGAAGACTCGATCTAACTGCTTCCTGCTGAATTGGGCGATGAACAACCTCAAACTCTTGGGCTTAAGTGATTCTCTTGCCTCAGACTCCCAAGCAGCTGAGACTACAGGTGCCCGCCACAATGCCTGGCTTTTGTTGTTGTTGTTGTTATAGTTGGCAGGCCCCCACTGGATTCGAACCCACCAACTCCAGTGTATGTGGCTGGTGCCATAGTCGCTGAGCTACAGGTGCTGAGCTTATTTGCTTTTTTAAATTGTTGTACTGTTATTAAAATGTTTTTCCTCAAATATTTTTGATCCATAGTTGGTTAAATCCCTGATGAAGAACCTACGGATATGGAGGACTGAAAGTTTAGCCATATTTTGTTTATCCATTCATCTGCTGATGGACATTTGGATTGTTTCCACCTTTTGGCTATTGTGAATAATGCTGCTATGGACATTGGTGTTTAAGTATCTGTTTGAGTCCCTGCTTTCATTTTTTTTTGCTATGTATTGAGAAGTAGAATTGTTGGATCATATGGTAATTTTGTGTTTAACTCGGGAATTCCTCTTTGGCTTTGTTCTTTTTGTTTCTCCAGTCCTTTTGTTCTGTTATAGTTACTCCCCCTCTTTATTTTATGCCATTGATTTGTTGGAGAAACTGGATTATTTGTCTCTAGAGAATGATCCATAGTTTAGATTTATTTGTTGCCTACTCATGGTGCTATTTAATTTGTCCTCCATCCCCATATTTCCTGTAAACTGGAAGTTAAATATAGAGTCTTGATTGCATTCTGGTTCAAGTTTTTGACAGGAATAGTCCATAGGGGTAGTTTGCTCTGAGAATGAACCATCAGGTTTGAAGGCTGAAGTCTCTTTATTCTGTGACATGTCTTTCTTTCTTTCTCTTTCTTTCTTTCTTTCTTTCTTTCTTTCTTTCTTTCTTTCTTTCTTTCTTTCTTTCTTTCTTTCCTTTCTCTCTCTCTCTCTCTCTTTCTTTCTTTTCTCCCTTCCTCCCTCCCTCCCTTCCTTCCTTCCTTCTCTCCCTCCCTCCCTTCTTTCCCTCCCTCCCTCTTCTTCCTTCCTTCCTTCCTTCCTTCCTTCCTTCCTTCCTTCCTTCCTTCCTTTCCTTCCCTCCCTCCCTCCCTCCCTTCCTTCTTTCTTTCCTTCCTTCTTTTTTGAGGCAGAGTTTCACTTTGTCACCCTCAGTAGAGTGCAATGACATTATAGCTCACGGCAACCTTAAACTCTTGGCCTCAAGCGATCCTGTTGCCTCAGCCTCCCAAGTGGCTGGGTCTACAAGTGTTTGCTACAATACCCTTCTATTTTTAGATACGGGGTTTTGCTCTTGCTCAGGCTGGTCTTGAACTCATGAGCTCAAGCAATCCACTTGCTTCAACCTCTGAAGCCTCCTGGGATGAGTCATGCTTCTTCCTCCCCTGTCATCATCATCACAGCTGTTGCGTGACTCTATCCTACCAGCACCAGATGAAAGCGTAGCATGTATGCAGTCCTTAAAACACCCATAGAAGGTTGTTACCTTGTCATCCCACCCCTATTTTGCAGATGAGGCAAACAGGGTGCATAGAAGGGAGGTAAATTTCCAGAGTACCATAGCCAAGCAGGCTCCTTGGGGGGTCCCCCAACCACCATAACTTCCGATCTTTGCATTTCAGGAAGGAGGTGATTTTGGAGTATTCCGAAGCAGCCTCACAGGGCACCTTGATGTCACGGCTGTGCTGACCCTCACATGGGGTTGAGTGGGGAGTTTTCTTTCTCAGGGTCCCGGTTGCCACTCCTGCTGCGGGTCTCCATGAGCTTTCTCCACCCCACCCCACCAGCCGTGTGTTATTGCTGTCTGCAAACGTGTGAACCTCCAATGTGACTGTGGTTCACATTACTTTCCATGGGCTACAAAACACATCCCTGAATGTCTCCAAACATTTTGTGACAACTTAGTTAGCACGAGGGTGCATACCATACAGGGTGATGTCCTTCAGTTCCACAGGCCACATTGTATAAGGTAAGAAGCCAAAATATTAATAGTCATGATCCATAAGTGTCAGGATCATTGCTGAAAAACTCATGTTGCTTTTCTTTACAGTTTTTGCTCTATGAAATATTTAATACTTGCATAAAACAAGTGAAGTAAAAGTTATCCGGGGGTGGTGGTGTGTCCCCACACTTGGGAGGCTGAAGCAGGAGGATCACCTGCGCCCTCCAGGAGTTCAAGGCTACAGATGATGCCACTGCACTCTAGCTTGGGTGAGAGACCAAGACCCTGTCTCTAAAAAAAAAAAAAAAAAGAAAGAAAGAAAAGAAAAAAACCCCAAAACCAAATGAACAAAAACCCATTACTAAAGTAAATAAATGTAATCTGGGAAAAAAATTAAAAGCATACAAATAAGAAAACTAAAGCCACCTATAGTGCTTTAAACTTTTTTTTTGTTGTTGCTTTGATTTTTTTGTTTTACTTTGTCTTCTCTTTGTGTTATTTTTCCCTTTTTTTCCTTCTTCTTCTTCTTTTTTTTTTTTTAGACAGAGCCTCAAGCTGTCACCCTGGGTAGAGTGCCATGGCGTCACAGCTCATAGCAACCTCCAATTCCTGGGCTCAAGCGAGTTTCTTGCCTCCGCCTCCCAAGTAGCTGGGACCACAGGCCCCCGCCACAACGCCCGGCCATTTTTTGGTTGCAGCTGTCATTGTTGTTTGGCAGCTGGGGCTGGATTCGAACTCGCTAGCTCAGGTGTACATGGCTGGCGTCTTAGCCCGTTGAGCCATAGGCACCGAGCCCCCTTTTTTCTTCTTATATTCTTTTCTTTAAAATCACCTATAATCTTAATAGTCAGAAATAACTACTATTGATTTTGGTTAAACTACTGAGACTATTTCCTACGCAGTCGTAGATGCACCTGATTGGGGTTGTCTTGCTCTTTGGGTCACACGTAACAGAAATTGTCCCTGGTAAGATTAACTGAAAAAGCAAACATATTTTGAGGTTGTAGGAGACTTGCAGCACATCAGATGCTGGGCCAGTGGCTGGAGCTGAGAGTGGAGAAGCTGCCTGGAGCCGGGCCTTGCTGTGTGCTCTCAGGGACTTATTGGCTACCTCCCATGCTTCCCCCACCCTGCTCCTTCTTCTGGTGCCTTTGGGGACTCCTCTCCCAGTCCATGTGGCGTGGAGACTGTCACTCACAGAGGCTCTGCCTCCAACACCCAGATACACACAGGGAGTGTGTGTCTATGGGCCTTCTCTGCCCACCTATTGACTAAGGGCTGGTGTGTGCTCCAAGCAGCCTCCGTGTCTTCCTTGGGGCAGAGGCATGGACCAAGGGGAGGTGTTCTCATTTCCTGGGGTCTTTAGGCTGGAGGAGATGGAGTGTGGCATGTCTGATGGCCTTTATGCTTGTGAAGGGGAAGTCACTAGATCTAAGAGGAGGCAAGAGGTGGAAACAGGGACAAAACAACCAAAACTTCCCTTTTATTAGCAGTGGTCAGTGAGCCCAAATCATTTCTTTTCGCTCAAGCTGATTTGATCTGGGTTTTTGCCCTTTGTTTCTGCACAAGACCTGACCAATGCCACTCATCTTGGCTTCTGCGCTCCAGTTCCTTCTTATGAGACTTTTTTTTTTTTGTAGAGACAGAGTCTCACTTTATTGCCCTCGGTAGAGTGCCATGGC
>CAUYON010198791.1:0-73948 GCA_963573935.1 Arctocebus calabarensis
ACCATTGTCTTCTTGCTTGGAAAGTTTCATTTGAGAAGTCTGCAGTCACCCTGATAGATTTGCCCCTGTAGGTCAACTGGCGCTTACTCCTGGCAGCTTGAAGAATCTTTTCTTTTGTCTTAACTTTGGACAGGTTCATCACTATGTGTCTTGGGGATGCTCGGTTAGCGACCTGGGGTTTGATATCCCTCTGAAAGGAGAGTGTCAGAATCTTTGGTGATATTTGGGAAATTTTCATTTATAATATTCTCTAGTATGGCTTCCATTCCCCTGGGGCATTCTTCTCCCCCTTCTGGGATACCTATAATTCGTATGTTTGAATGCTTCATAAAGTCCCATAATTCTGTCAGTGAACGTTCTGCTTTCTCCCTTTTTTTTCTGCCTCTTTAAATATATGAGTCTTCTCAAGAGCTTTGTCCTCTACCTCTGAGATTCTTTCTTCTGTATGGTCTAATCTGTTGTTGATACTTTCTATTGCATCTTTATTCTCTAATTTACTGCTTCAAGTCTGTCAGCTCTGCTATATCTTTTGTATAATTCTTAATATTGTTCATTTCTTACTTGATTTTCTTTTTGGATTTCCTTTTGGTTATTTTCCACTTTCTCAGCAATTTCCTTCATTGTTTTCATTATCTGTATTTTAAATTTCTCTTCTGTCATTTCTAACATTTATTTATAGGTGGAATCCTCTGCAGTAGCTACCTCATGGTCCCTTGGGTGAGGGGGTTGCTCTGGACTGGTTTTTCATGTTGCCAGGATTTTTCTGCTGATTCTTCCTCATGAGTGTTTTCTTTTATCTGTTTCCTTACCCTAATTTTCCTTTCACTTCCACTTATTCTTTAAGTTACTGTGCGTCTGGCCTAAGGTTTCAATGAGTCCTTTTGGTACAGGACTAAGAGGATGAGAAGGTTGAAGAGCAAGAAGGGAAAAAAGATTTAAAAAAAAGAAAAAAGAAAAAGGAGAGAGGGGGAAAAAGGGAATAGTGACAAAAGAAGAGAGAGAGACACAGGAGCAATAAAGATGTACAGTAGGGTACTTTGACCCACACCTTAAAACCCCCTAACCTCCGGTGATGCTGAGTTGGGTGGTTCCCTTGAGGTCAGCTGCTCTTTGCCAGCCTGTGCAGACATGGTACCCCACCTCCACCAAATAGAGAGGAAAGACAAAAATACTATAAATGAAACCAAAACAAACAAACTGAAAACTTTACAGGGTAAAATTGGGGAAAAACCAAATAACAGGGGCATAAACACTAGCAAAAGTTCTTGTTATTAAAGAAGGCAACAATGGAAAATTATATTTAAACTAGAAAAATGAAGAAAGAAAAGAGGAAAAGAAAGAAAAATCTAGGGGGAAAATGTTGTAATTTATAACAAACAAAAAAAAACAAACAAAAATACAGAACCAAAAAGAAAGCAGTATATATATTTTGCTGAATATTGTCTGGGCAGCAGGTGATCTTCTGGGATCTGAGATGCTAATTACAAAGCTGATACAGTGTGTACGATGGAGACTGGAGGCCTCTGCTGACTTCTTTGCCCTCAAACCCCTCAGGGTTGAGAGCCTGAATCTCTCCTCAGCCCACTTAAAAGACACTTTCAACTGTTAACCTTGGCTAAGCAGAAGCTTTCCCAGGAAAGCCCTTGTCACTGGGATCTCTCCTGAAGTGGCTGTCTGCTTATCTGGTGCACCAACTCCGGCCTCACTCTATGCCCTTGAAGGCTGAGGCTGCAAGGTAGCTCTACTACTGCCAAACGCTGAAAGCTCCTCTCTTCCCCACTTCTTAGTCCTGGCCTTTGGCGCTGCACACTAGATCACTAGACAGTCACTAGATCATTCACCCAAGGTCTCCCAGCCCATGCCTTGCTCTGTTAACCATAGGATGGAGCCTGCAAGGCAGTTCTCCTACAATGGCTGTGTATGCGGCCAACAGACAAACAATATTAGCTCCGTTCTGGCCTAACAGTTCAGTCCCAGACCCTGGACAATGCTTAGAGTCACCTGCATTCTTGCCCAAGTTCTCCCAGGGTAATTCAACCTAGTGCTCAGGTCCAATAAAACAAAACAACCACAGAGAAGGCCTTCCCTGTCTGCAATCTTGCTGCTATTGGAGTTACAGCTGTGGCAGCCTCAAACCGAACGCAACCACTTACTAGTTCTCTACTGCTTTTGTCCTCCTTCTGGGGTCCGAAGTCTCTGGCTGTCTCCCTGCATTCCCGAAAGGAGGTTTCTGGGCAGAGCCCACAAGCCTGAGATGCCTGGAGTCTTTTTACCCCAATATCACCATGCCCAATTGCAAAGATGTGGTTACTCAGCCACTATCTTGCTCCTTCCCTCAGAATTCTCTTTTTTCAAATAGCCCATTTCTCTACCCCCAAATGGAAATTGCTTTCTCAGTTTAATCCTGATCATTGAGGTTATGATGTCAAGGAATGTCTGACGTGAGTTTTTCCCTCTGAAAAATGGGATCACGCTGTTCATGACCTGCTTTTCATTCAGCGGGTGTGATGAACACCTCATGCCTCCATGGTTTGGATCTGACATCATTTATTTAGCCAGTCGTTTGCCATGTCCATTTCTGTGGAATGTTCCTTTATG
Source organism: Arctocebus calabarensis (assembly GCA_963573935.1). Classification (NCBI taxonomy): domain Eukaryota; kingdom Metazoa; phylum Chordata; class Mammalia; order Primates; family Lorisidae; genus Arctocebus; species Arctocebus calabarensis. The sequence goes on from CAUYON010198791.1 coordinate 2,599, forward strand.
ATAAATTTTAGAAGGGAATCTGCTGAGCAAAAGCAATCTGTGAAGTTTGCACAGAATTGCCCGTTGGCACCCCGGAAAACTTGCTCTGGTTTGTACCCACCGAGAGTGCATGAGAACGCACTGTCCTGGAGCCAGGCCCACATCAGTATTGGAAAACGTTGCCAACGTGATAAGTGAAAAAAATCCTTCTGGTTCTCATTCTTTGGTTATCTTGTTTTCTGTGTCTTCTTGGCCAGTTGCTTTTCTTCATTTGAGAATTGCTTCTTCATTTTTTATACTAATTTTTCTCTTGGCACATTGCTGAAAGCAATTTGACTTATAATTTTTTTAATCTATTAAGAATATTGCCTTGTAGTTTATTATGTGATACAGATTTTTCCCCCCTAACTTGTGGTTTGACATTTTTGTTCTATGATGCTTTTGCTGTACGGAGATTAAAAATTTTTGTCTTTTGTGAAGACTTGACCATTTCTCTCCTCCCCAAGAATCTTTAAGTGTTTGATTTTTTGTGATATTTGTGGTTTCTCTTTTTTAATTTAAATTTGTAATCCACCCAAAAGTTGTCCCGCTATGAATGTGGGACGATGTCCAGTTTTATTTGTTCCCAGATAGCTAGTCCTTCATCTCAACACAATGCTAGTAAGTCGAAACGTCTCCCCATTTGTGTGTTTTGTATTCATAGTCTGCACTTTATGCCTAGGGGTGGTAAATGCTCTTTGGAGGGGCCCAGCAGCTTTATAGGGTGATCACTCTCTTCCACCCCAGCTCCTCAGGAGTATTCTCATCCTTTCTCTCCACTCAATCATTTCCACCTATGGCTTCAGCCCCAAATCCAAGCCCTTTGTTTAACTCCAAACATTTTCTTACCACCTCCTCCCGTAAGGCCCTGTCCTGTGCAGGGCACCTGCTGCTGGAAGCTTTCCTGTACCCATGTTCATCTCTGGCCATCCAAAGATTCTCACCTGGATATGGGTAGGGAGGCAGACCCCTCCCCACTACTGTCCCTATGACAGAAGGTTCTCAGCCTTCAAGTGTTTCACCCTGCGCTGGTGACCACTGATGAGAAGCCTGCAGCATCCATGGCGTGGATGGAGACATGGAGTGTGTGCTTCATGCCAGATGTGCTCTGCCCGCCGCGCTGTGGGGTGGCTCACTTGTTTTCCAGCACATACAGGGAGGCAGAGAGAGCAGGAGTAACGGAGCCAGGGTCCTGCACAGGGAAGGGGTGGCACCAGCCTGCAGCTGCAGCCTGACTGCGTAGCACAAATCTCTCTTGCTGTAGTCTTGGAAATGTGACCCAAATAGCTCTTCTGATGTTGTGGGAGCTTGGTTAGCTTTATTCTTTGAGGAATAAAATGAAATAAAATGAAAAATAAATAAAATGAAAGCTATTGTATTAAGAGCTAGTACTGTTGATGCAAACGGAGGCATCCCTAAAAAGAGCTCCCCTCACTCAGACCCTCTGTGTGCAATGCCTCAAGCCTGGTACTTTACAGATACTGGTACTTGCACAGTGAATGTCAAGCCGGAGACAGCAGCAGTTTACACAGGAGGAACTAGGGGCTCAGAGAGGTTGGGTGGTGTGTCCATGGCTACCTGGGGAAGCTGGTTGATCTGGGATTCTAGCCTAGAGTTCTTAGTTCTGAATTGCTATGATGTTCCAGGACACTGCTGATGAAAAGGTTAGGAAAATGATGGATTTTATTCAAAAAAGGTGTATGTTATAGAAATATACACAACTTTTATTTGAAAATTTGAGGATTCCTATGTGTACACATGTGTAGCTTCCCATATATCACAAATTACTTGTATTTATATAGAAATTGCTGTTTTTCAGAGAATTTTCAAATTAATCTTGTTTGGTTCCTAGCACAGTCCTTTGTTGTGGGCCAGATTCCCATCCCCAGCCCCTTTTTGCAAATGGGAATAACTCGCCCAGTCTTAGTCTGTTTCAGGTTTTTAAAATAGGACACCACAGACTGGGTAATACATAAAGAAAAGAAATTTATTTCTTACAGTTCTGGAGGCTGGGAAGTGCAAGGTTGAGGGGCCCACCTCTGGAGAGGGACTTCTTGCTGCCTCCCAAGGCAGAAGGTAGGAGGTCACAAGAGCACTCGAGAGAGAGAGTGAGACGAAGGGGCAGAGTAATCTTTTTGTGGAACCCACTGCCCAAGACAGTGATATCAGTCCGTTCTTGAGGGCAGAGCCCACAGAACCTAATCACTCTTAAAAGTCCCACCTCTCAGCACTGTTGCATTGAGGATTGAGTTTCCAGCATAGGGACTTTGGGGGTGCATTCAAGCCCTAACTGTATTTGATTCTCTCTCTAGCCTAGTTAGCTATAGAAAATGCAGGGCTGTGGCGTTTCAACTGAGGAGGTGTGGGTCCATCGAGCAATCACAACAGTACAACAGTACAAACACCTGTCATGGACGGACCAAGCCCATGTACCAGGCATGGCCATGAGATTCCCAGGGCCGGACATCGGGGATAGCGGAGCTGGATGTAACTAGGGTCTGGCCCAGAATTGACCTCTCTGGTACATCCTAAGGCCTTCAAGGAAAGAGAACTTAGAGAACCCCAGCTGATAGCATCAGCTGATACTGTCCAAAGCCTCCCAGGTAGACACAAGAAAGCCTTTTATTTGCATCCTGTCTTTGATTTGCATCTGAGGCTAAGCGCTGGGTCACCAGGATGACTGGAGGCTGACGACGAAAGCTCAGAACAGATGGCCGTGGATTTATTTTTACAAATCATAGAATGGGAATGCACAACAATCTGTTAGCTGTGTTGGCATCTGATTTAAATTTTTTAGTTAGAATTCTGGACTCCGTGAGGTATTGTATCTTATTAAATCTAAGATGCTGTCAATTGGGAGATGCATCATTATTTTTGTACCACTAAAGAAAGGGGGAAAATACCCTGCCTTAAAAGATGACAAGTCATTGAGTGAAAGATCTATCCTGAGTTCAGAAATGTTAAAAAGTGGGGAAAAAATAGGCAGCTTCGTATCAGCGCCATATGGCAGCATTTCCTGTTCTTGTTGGACAGAACACTCCAAGGGCTGGCTCTGTGCTGGGCGTGTTGGGGTGAGAAGGTGCCCAGAGTCCCTGCCCTTAAAGATGTGTCCACATGATTTAGGTATTTAGAAATATCAGTGGATCATTTTAGATCATCTGTTAACTGATGGCTTCTTTTAGTCACCAAGTATTTCTTGAGCATTTGCTATGTGCTGGACACCATCCTAGGCCCTGGGGCCCCCACCATGCACCAAACTCACCAGGCTGACTCTTCCCACAGCATTAAATCTTCACCTTTAGCAGCGAGCCTCTCACATTACTGTGCAGAAAAATTAGTGTGTGGAAAAAAGCTCAGGTAGCCAGGCCCTGCCTCCAGACATGGCCACCCATCTGTCTGTGGTGGGACCCACGAAGCTGCCTTTATTCAAGCATACTAGGGCTTGGGGTACACCAGACTTGAGCCCAGAATTTGAGCTCATAGAGCTTTGGTTTGAATGACTTCATAGCATCCTGTGGTATCAGTGTCCCATAATACATTCAGTCGGTGGAGATTTAGCCAACATTTAGTTGGTTCTTTATTTTCCCCATTGTAAACAACATATCCATGAATGTCCCGGCTCTACGTACTTGTGTAAGTTTTTCTCGATATCTCTGGGCTAACTCAGGCAGCAGTGCTGGAGGTGACTTTTTAAGGGTGAGTGAGAAGTTTGTTCTACTTTCAGCTACTGTAGCCAGCTCTGGAGCTGGATTGCATGGAATCAAATCCCACGTAGTACCTGTGTACTTTTGAACAAGTTCCTTAACCTTCCCATAATTTTCCATAAACTTTTTCATATCCCTAAAGTATCTCCTTCTTAGGGTTATTGTAAGGATGAAATGCAAAGTGCTTGGTAAACACTAACGGTTGTAGTGATGGTGCTGGTATTAGAAGGCACTTCGAGTAGAGGAGGAATACTGTTTTCTCCATGTGAATGAATGCATTTCGTCCTCCGTGGGCCTGCTAGTGTCATTGTGGAGGGACGCTGAGGACACAAGCAGCCGAGTGTTCATGTACCTTTTGATGCTGGAGAATGGACTTTGTTGCCACGGTATCTCCTGCGCCGCCACCAGAAGCCTCTTCCCACCACATGGGTCTAGGGTGTGTTTCTCAGCTCACATCTTCTGCCTGATTTCCCGCTGCCTGGGCTTGAGTTGTAAACTCCGGTACAGCCTGGAGAAGAAAGGAAGGCCTCTTAGAAACTGGCTGCCCCCACAGAGGCCCCCTCCCCTGGGTGCCCAGGTCTGTGGGGTAGCAGTCTCTGGTGGGAGACTTCCTGTGGGAGGTGATGGTCAAATGGGCCTTTGAGGAATGAATAGGAGTTTCCCAAGTGGGGAGAGAAGAAAGACTGGCTGACGGAGCAGCCAGTACAAAGGCAGAGCAGCTTGTTCCTGTGAAGTGAGTAGTTTGTTATGGCTGGGGCTGGGGACTTGGGGGTGGGGCTGGGTATGAGTAAATTACAAAATGCATTCAGGGGGCTGGTTTGAAGAGGCTCCATTTCCTGGGGCTGCAGAGCTGGGCATGGTCCCTGGCAGTGGGCCTTGCACAGAGAGACCCTGGAGGCCTTACCACTTTTCCTCGCTTCTGCCTTTTCGGTACTGCCTTCTGGGCCAGCGGTTCTCAACCCTCCTAATGCCACAACCCTTTAATACAGTTCCTCATGTTGTGGTGACCCCCAACCATAAAATTATTTTCGTTGCTACTTCATAACTGTAATTTTACTACTGTTATGAATCGTAATGTAAATATCTGATATGCAGGATGGTCTTAGGTGACTCCTATGAAAGGGTCATTCGACCCTCAAAGGGGTCATGACCCGCAGGTTGGGAACCACCGTTTTAGGCTGAAATGCTCCCTCTTCTGTATTCGCTTGTGTTTCCTTTTGTTAAAGGACTATAGATATTTGCCAGAGTCCTTGTCTCATTGCCCAGGGCCTGGCGGGCTTCCCTTTAGTTATTTAGCTTGTTGGGAAGTAGGGACTTGAGAAGGGACCGGTCTCTTCACGCTCTTTGTGGTAAATCCCTCCTGGGAATCAGAGTCGACATCCTAGAGGGGTTTTCTTGTGATGCTTTTCATGTGAGAATGACCAAATTGTTAAGATTTAATGGACAAAGAGTGTGCAGAGGCGGAGACCTGGGAGCAGCTCTTCCCAGGGTGCGTCTTCTCTCTTCCCTGGGGTTGTTCCCCCCTCCGCCTGTGTCCTGCCTTGCCGCGTCCTGCCTTGCTCCTGTCCCCGCCACAGCCGTGTCTTCCTATGCGCAGTGTTGCTCAGAGCCGGGAAAGAAGCCGCTGCCGTTCACCGATGGCAGCCATGATGTGGGGGCACAAGACGGGCCTTGAACTCTCTCTGGGCCCACGGCCAGGTTTAGTAACCACCTGCAGTTCATAGGCCTTGGTCTGGGCGCTGTGATGAGTAACCTGCACATCCAGACTTTAGAGCTGGACGTGGCCACGGGGTGGTCATTTCATTCTGCGTTGCTTGGTAAGAACATGTGCCTCTGTTGTGTGAAGAGACTGTAGGTGGAAACTAGACAAACAGTTTACTTGGATAACATTTTAGGGTACATTAGGGAAAATATAACTTGTCACATTAAGTCTGTAACATTTGTAGATAATTTTGCTTAGCGTAAGGCTGAAGTAGCATATGAATTCTTCCAAAGTTTGTAATTCTAAAGAAAAACAAGAAGCACAGAGAGGGTCTTGGGAACAGTTCAGAGTTCCATAACGTACCGTATATCTCAACTGTCAAGACTCCCGGAGCTGTACACTTCAAGGGTGAATGTCACTGCAGGAAGGTTGATTTTAAAAAGCAAATGCATGCCATATGCATTTCATGCCAAATCACAGCAGCAGGGACTGGGCGACTGAGCTGTGGAAACATCATCCAGTCCAAACTCTCCTTTCTTAGAGGACGGAATCGAGGCCTGGAGAGGATGTAGGTCACACCGCAAGTTAAGAGAAGAATAGGCTTGGAGACCCAGCGCTCCAGCCCCACTCAGAACTTTGCTGTGTTAGGGAGGCGGGGCTTCAGGGAAGAGCTCCGGACCAAGTCTGCAGGAGCAGGGACAGCCGGGGCCTCTGAGCAGGGATCAGGCCATGTCGAATGTTGAGCGGGTATCTGAGGCTCTGGGACCAGGAGAGCGTTGGGTCTGGATTCAAAGGCTTTAGCTGGAGGGCCTGGATTTGCCCCCCTAGTGGCCAGCCACGTGGGAGAGGTGGATGTGTGTGGCTGTGGCTTGTCAACAGACTCCTCAGCTTAGCAGGTAGGTGGTATGGGTTTATTAGAATCACTAAGGGGCACCCACTTCTATGATAAGATTGCAAAGGTCTCCTAGGGCAGTAGTGAAGTTTTATGAGTATCAAGATCAAAGAACCAGAATTTAAATGTTGGGGTGAAAGGGTCACATAAAATTTGTCAGGTACCAGGATCAGATGTCATGTTTTCTCTCGCAGAGCCTGCCTGCATTTTATATGTGCTGCCGAAGACTCCTGCGATGCCAGGCCTTATCTTTCTGTTCATAAGATCCAGAGCAGCAGGGCCGGGGGCCTGGGAGCTGCAGGGGGTTCCTGGGGGCTCCAGGCTTAGATAATGCAGCTTCCTGCAATGCAGAAAAAAAGAAGGCTTGGATAAGCTAGGATAGTTGATCAAAGTCACTGTGGGATTCATGGCCAGAACTAGAAGAAATTGGGCCTTTTGCTCTAATTTAAAGCAATGTCTGCTGATTAGGCAGTTTTATGCCAGGTGGAGTCAACCTCCTCCCTCCCCCACTTCCCTTCCTCCCTTCCAACTATTAGACCTTTATTATTCCAGTGTGTGAGGCATGGTTGTGAGTGCTGTAGTGGTTACTAAGTCAAAGTGATCATAATAGCAGCATCTAGTGTTTAGCAAGAGCGTGTTGTGTGCCTGCAGTGTGTCCATTGTTGTTACTTGCATCATCTCTTTTAATTCTCATGACAACACTATGAGTTAGGTCTGATGATTTATCATCCCATTTTACAAATGAGGAAACTGAGCTCTAGCTAGAGGTGAGAAGATTTGCCTAAGATCATACTCCATAGTCTTAGCCAGTTGGCTGTGCAGCCTCCATTGCTGCTAAGGTCTGGCCTTCAGAGAATTTTCAGTGTGAGAATAGCAGCAAGGGAACAGGTGCTTCAGCCTGGAGGCCTGGGGCGTGTGGCCGCAGAGCTGTGGGAGCACCAGGTTAGTATGGGAGGCTAGACAAACATTTTATTTGGATAACATTTTAGTGTAGACTAAATGGAAGACTTCCATTTTGGAAGACTTCTAGGGGAGGTGATGTTGAGGGGTTGGGCGGAAGGAGGTGGTAAGAATGGTGGGAGGGTTCAGTCTAAGAGGATAGTTTAACGACATCTTCTTACCAACCTCTCTAGGGAAGGTGAGGGAGAGGGGAGACACATTGCAGAACCTATTCCAAAACGTTGAGGAAGGAAGAACCCTGCCCCTGCCAGCTCCTTTTATGAAGCAAATATCACCCTGATACCAAAACCAGGAAAGGACACAACAACCAGAAAAACTATAGACCAATATCATTAATGAATATTGACACAAAAATACTAAATAAAATCTTAGCAAACAATTCAGCTGCACATCGAAAAAATGATTCATCGTGACCAAGTGGGGTTCATCCCTGGGATGCGAGGCTGGTTCTCCATTTATATCAATGTAATTTACCATGTAAACCAAAGACTATATGATTCTCTCAATGGATGCAGAAAAAGCATTTGACAAAATTCAGCCTCCTTTTTTGATAAAGAACATTTAAGAGAACTGGCATAGATGGGACATCTCTTAAACTGATAGAAGCCATCTATGATAAACCCATAGATAATATCATATTGAACAGACAAAAGCAGAAAGTATTCCTGCTTAGAAGTGGAACCAGATCAGAAAGTCCATTATTGTCATTACTTTTCCATGTAGTAATAGAAATTCTAGCCAATGCAATCAGGCAAGAGAACGATTTTACAGGTATCCAGATGGGGACAGAGAAGGTCCAACTTGTACTCTTTCGTGATGATATGGTCTTACACTTAAAAAAATCTTAAAAAGTGTAAAAAGAGAAAGAGAGAGTGAGAGAAAGAGAAAGACCTCCTAAAACTGAAAATTAAGTGAGCAAGGTCACAGGATGTAAGATCAACCCGTAAAAATCAATCACATACATATATACTTACAATTAACATGTGGAAACTGAAATTTAAAACACAATGCCAAAGAAAAATATTTAGGTAGAAACTTAAACTTGTGCAGAATCTATGTACTAGAAATTACAAAATGCTAATAAAAGAGATCTAAATAAATGAAAAGAAATACCATGTTCATGAACTACAAAAATCAAAAAAGGAAAGATGTCAATTCTCCTCAAGCTGATACAGGGTCTAATGTAATTTCTGTCCCATGGAGATTTCTATAGATAAAGATAAATGTATTCTAAAATTTATATGGAAATACATAGGCCCTAAAATAACTAAAAAATTTTGGCCAAAAAAATAAAATGGAAGGACATAGTCTACCCAATACTAAGGCTCACTACTTGGTTACAAGTAATCAAAACAGGGCATTTTCAGCTGAAAGATAGAAACACAGATCAACAGGACAGAATAAATAACTTAGAAATAGACCCAAACAAGAAAAAAAAAAATCCCAAGGACTCAACCACAAGACCCCTGGAAGTGATTGAGAAATACAGCAATGTCTCAGGATATAAAATCAGTAGCCTTCATATACACTAACAACAGGCAAGCTAAGAATCAAATCAAAGATTTAATACCATTCACAGTAGCATAAAAAAAAAAAGAAAGAAAAGAAAAGAAAAAGAAATACCTTGGAATATACTTAACATAGTATGTGAAGGATCTCTACCTGGAGAACAGTGAAGCGCTGAGAAAAGAAAGAGTAGAGGATGTTAACAGGTGGAAGAACATACCATGCTCCTGGCTGGGAAGAATCAACATTGTTAACGATCTATACTTACCCAAAGCAATCTACAGATTTAATGCAATTCCCATTAAAATAACAACATCCTACTTTGTAGATCTTGAAATAATTGTTCTTTGTTTCAAATGGAACCAGAAAAAACAAAACAAAACACCAAATAGCCAACATAATTCTATGAAATAAGAAAGAATCTGAAGGCAGTATGTTCCCAGACTTCAGGTGATACTACATGTTTATAGTGTTCACAACAGCATGGTACAAGTGTAAATATAGAGACAAAGATCTATGGAACAGAACAGAGTACCTAGAGATGGACTCAGCCGTTATTGCCATCTGATCTTTGATAAAGCAAACAAAAACATACACTGGGGAAAAGAATTCCTATTTAATAAATGGTGCTGGAAGAACTGGGTAGTAGCCACATGGAGAAGAGTGAATTAAACTTGCACCTCTCACTACTCAACAACAATTAACTCATGATGGATACAAGATTTAAATCTAAGGCACCAAACTATAAAAACTCTAAAAGAAAATGGGGGGGGGGGAATTCTGCATCTTATTGCCTAGGAAAAGAATTTCTGAAGAAAACCCCAGTTGCAATCACAGCAACAATAAAAATAAATAAATGAGACAGGATCGAGTTAAAAAGTTTCTGCACAGCTAAGGACATAATCAACAAAGCAAAGAGACAGCCCTTATGGCTGGACATGAAGGCTCCTGGCCTGTAATCCCAGTGCCCTGGGAGGCCGAGGTATGTGGATGACTTGAGCTCATGAGTTCTAGACCAGCCTGAGCCAGAGCGAGACCCTGTCTGTAAAAAATAGCTGGGCATTGTAGTGGGTGCCTGTAGTCCCAGCTACTTGGGAGAGAATCACTCAAACCCACGAGTTGGAGGTTACTGTGAGCTGTGATGCCATGGAATGCTACCCAGGGTAAGAGCTTGAGGCTCTGTTTCAAAAAATAAATAAATAATAATAAAAAAAAAAACTGAGGCAAGAGAATCTCTTGAGCCCAAGAGTTTGAGGTTGCTGTGAGCTGTGACCCCATGCACTCTATTGGTGGCAAGAAAGTGAGGCTCTGCATCAAAAAAAGCAAAACAAAAAAGCATAAACCAAAGAGACAACCTGAAGAATGGGAGAAGAGGTTCACGTGCTACAAACCTGCCGAAGGGCCAGTCACCAGACTCTGCAATGAGCTCAAGCATATCAACAAGAAAAGAGTAAACAACCCTGTTAAAAACTGGGCAGGAGACAGTAACAGGGTGTTTTCTCCTGAGGACAAATGGCCACCACCACATACACATGGAAAATCGGTCATCGTCCCTCATTATCAGAGAAATGAAAACCAAAACCACCTTGTGATACATGTGTCACCTACCCCCAGTCAGAACGGCCCACATCACAAGGTCCCAAAGCAGCAGACGCTGGTGTGGGTGCAGAGAGAAGGGAACACTCGTGCACTGTTAGTGGGACTGCAAACTAGTGCAGCCTTTATGGAAAGAAATGCAGTCTTCCAAGAACTAAAAGTAAACTTTCCATTTGATCTGGCAGTCCCATTCCTGGGTTTCTACTCCCCAAAATGAAAGTGATTTTACCAAAAGGACATTGGCACCTGAATGTTTATTGCAGCTCACTGCACGACTGTAAAGATGTGGAAACATCGCAAGTGCCCATCAGCCCATGAAGGGACTAACAAACTGTGGTGTACGCATACCATGGAGGACCACGCAGCCATAAGAAAAGATGCAGATTTTGTAACGACCCAGAGCAGTGGCTCAACCTTCCTCATGCCGCGGCCCTTTCATACAGTTCCTGTAGGTCACGACCCACAGGTTGAGAACCGCTGACCTAGAAGGACTTGGAGAATAATCTTCTAAACATCACGAGAATGGAAAAATAAGCATCATGTGTGCTTATTGCTAAATTGAAACTAGTAGGTTAACAACTATAGGCCCTCACTAGAGACAAACTCAATTAAACTCAAGAGGGGGAAGATCAGTAAGTTCCCACCCAACAGGTACATTGTGTGGATATGAGGCACATGTCCTGGGTGACATGACGGACACAACTTCATCTTGGACCTTACCCCACACGTGCAAGCAGTGTAACCTAATCCTGTGTGCCCTCTTATAATCTGAAAACAAGAGAAAAGACAGAATGGTGGGAGCGTGAGCAGAGGGCTTTCCTGGCTGAAAGAACAGCTTGGGCAGAGGCATGGGGGCCCCTCCGAGCACTCGGGGGTTGCAGGCAGGATTTTGTGGCACAGGGAACATGTGGCTGGGACTGTGGTCTGGTCTTTAATCTTGGTTCTGCCACTGATAGGCTCAAAACCCCAAGAAATTTACAAAAGCTCTTTAAGCCTTCGCGTTCCCGTAAGAGATGGGGGTAATAATAGACTCCCCTTGATAGGGCTGTTGTGAGGATTAATGAGGTAATGTGGGAACACATATGTGGTGGGCATTGGTTTCATTCTTGGGGTGTGGGCTGGTATGGCCATGTTACAGTGATAAACTCAGGGACCAGATGAGGCAGGGCCTTGAATGGCAGGCCAAGTACTTGGGCTTAGCCTGGAGGAACAGGGGACCCTGAAAGATGTCAGACTGGGCTGGACAAGGCCCCACAGAAGCCAAAGCAGGAGAAAGACTCTCAGATTCCAGAAGCTGTCATCTGCCTCTTTACTTTTGGAGGGTGACAGAGACCCACGCTCAGGGTGACAAATGTATGTCGCCGAGTAAAGGGAGGCCTACTTCTGGTGCAGAACTGAGGGTCGTCCTCTCTGTGACGCTTCAGGAAGCTGATGTTAGAGACCTGCCTTTTCAAACATGCTCCTTAGACATTTTGCTTCCTATCTGTAGCATCAGGGCAGTTTTCTGGGGCCTAAATGGAGTCTGCTGGGTTTCAGGAGGGGAAGCCAGGCTGACGGCAGTGTGGCTGCTGCAGGCTCTGTGGTCTGTCCGTCAAGGTCAGGAGTCAGCTGAGCACCACAGAAGCTGATGCGGGGGCAGGGAGTAAGACCCAGGTATCTATTCCTGGATGCAGGAACTACTAGTTCAGCAGATACAGCGGTGTTCCTGCTGTGTCAGGCCCTGGACAGGACCCTGGGGACACACTGCCCTTGAGAAGTTCACTGCACAGTTCGGGGTCTGTGTGGACCTCCCGGGGGGGGCCATTTCCCAGCCGTGCTGGTGGGCAGTCCATTTAATTTCTGAAGTACAGTTTCTCCTTCTCTGCACGGGAGTGGGAGGGGGTGGGGGTGAGGAGAGTGATGGCATTTCTTTCAAAGAGGTACAGAGATTGCTGAGCTAATACATGTACAGCTTGTAGCCTGGGGCCTATACTTGGCCTCCACGGCTCGCTCTCTCTCTCTCTCTCTCTCTCTCTCTCTCTCTCTCTCTCTCTCTCTCTCTCTCCCTCCCCTATGCAGAATGTCCTGGCGGTAGGAAGGCGGCCCTGGGGGCAGCAACGTCACCCGCGTCCCTTCTCCAGACTTGTGTGCATAGCAGGTCTCCACAGGTGTTGTGACATGTTTGCTGAAAGAATGAGAATGAAACAGGCCTTGGAGGGATTGGGGTTCAGTGGACGGAGACTTGGGAAGAGGAGGGTAGAGGAGGAAGTGCTCAGGAGAAGGCTGGCTGGAGGGAGGATACGTGGGGAGCCGGGGTTGGATGTGAGGGTGGCGGAGATGGGCCCCCAGCCGGACACAGTTGCCGAGCGTCAGAGGTGGGCTTGGGGACATGCGGGAGCTCGTCTTCTCCAGGCCATGGCAACTCAGGGCCTCCTTTGTGCTGGTGGGGGGCGTGAAGCACCTGGTCACTTGGGGATAAAAAGGCCCTGCATCTAGAAAGGAAACTTGATATAATTTGGACTTTGTGCAGTTAGAAATATTAGTTTTAAATTAGGTCATTTTTTACCCTATTTTTTAGTCCTCAGTGGAGAAACGAGGTGGCCATCACTCCTCTCTGGAGCATGTTTGTAGCTTATCTGAGTGACTTAGAGTAAGCTTTGGTCTCAGATCCTAAATTTAGTATTTCTTAAGTGATGGCCTTGGGCCAGGTCGTTTAATTTCACTGGAACTCTGCTTTCTCGTCAGTACATCACACATTTCCCTGCCGTAGACATCCAGGGTCACCTGTGATGGTCTGAGTGGAGCTGGCCCTGTCCTCCTGCAGAGACGGGCTGCAAGGACACCCACTGCCCTTTAGCAAAGGCTGGGTTGGGAGGGGTGTTAAACATTAATTTTGTCTTCCCTTCTGAACCTCTCATGGTTTTTCTTTGATTAGCATGATTTACCTTTACTAAAATTACTTAATTTATTTAATTTTAAGTAATTAAAAATACTTATTAAAAAATGGTACGATAGGGTTGGCACCTGTAGCTCCGTGAGGAGGGTGCTGGCCACATACACCAAGGCTGGCGGGTTCCAGCCCAGCCTGGGCCTGCTAAACAACAATGACAACTGCAACCAAAAATAGCTGGGTGTTGTGGCGGGCGCCTGTAGTCCCAGCTACATGGGAAGCTGAGGCAAGAGAATCGCTTAACACTAAGAGTTTGAGGTGGCTGTGAGCTGTGACGCCACAGTACTCTACCGAAGGCGACATAGTGAGATTCTTTCTCAAAAAAGAAAGATACAATAAAGCAGTTGGCTCATTCCTGACCCACTGTCCAACTTCAGCGGCCCCTCTCTAAGGCCACAGCTGATGTCAGATAGAGCACAAATCCAGGCTCACTGTTTCCTGGGTGTATGTTTTTGGGCCAGCTACACAGCCTCTGGGAATGCATCAATTCCTGTTCTCTGGGTGCAAATGCAAAGCGCCTGGCAGCAGCACCTGCCACCTGTGCCAGAAACCTGGGCATCATCCTGCCTCCCCTGCTTTCGCTCACTCAGTCCCCACCCTGTCTAGAAGAGCCCCATCTTCTTCCTCCCAGTCTGTGCATGGACATCCATTCAGGCCTGAGGACATTGGCATCTCAGCAGATGAGGGCGTGGCTGCCTGGGCCCCGTGTCCTGTTGTGCTGATGGGTGTATAGGTGGAGTGGGGTGAACAGTGATAATCAAGTGAAAAATAAACAGGAAACTCAAGTCTGCCGCTTGCTGGAGCTCCTGCAGCCCTAGGGGCAGCCTCCCTCCCTCTGTTCCTGTTTCCTGGGGCATGGTTGGCTGCACCTAGGAAGAAAATGCTGGTGAACTGAACTGCGTGAAAAAGGGAAGGAAATCAGCCCCTATCATCTTGAAAAGGTGGACTCGCCCTATGTGGGGTCTGTGCCCACAGAAAACATTTGGATTCTGAGTGGCGTCCTATGTGCTGCAAAGCAGTTTGTATGCGTTTCCTGGAGTCCAGAAGCTGAGGCTTGAAATCTTCATTTGCTTAGGAGAAAAAAAATGCAAAATGGCCTCTCCTCTACACTGGGAAAATCTGAGTGGAGCCAGCGTTCAGGACTGTAAGTAAATTGCTCTCAGGGTGGCTCACTGGGAAATGTCATTGCTCTGCTGTTGGTCTGAAACAGATGCTCCATAGCCATCACGCTACATGCTAGCTGGCATTCAACTTGGCATTCAGTAGGCAAGTACATCTCTCCTACAACATCTGCAGAAAGCTATCTGGCAGCAGAGGTCATGCTTAATTTTCATTCCTTCACTATTCTCTGAAAACCTACTTAGTACCAGGCACTGTGCTGGGTACCAGGAGCGCACAAATGTCTAAGATAAGGTCTTTGCTCCTGAGGAATGACTTCAGAGAATGTAAGCTTGAGGTGCACAGGGATCTCTTTTTCTTTTGCATTCCCAGTGCTGAGAATAGTGCCCAGGACAGAGGAGAGGCTCAATAAGCATTTTCTGAATGGATGAATGATTGGATGGGAGTAAGTCCCTAGGTGATGCCAGCCCAGCATGGCCAGGGCAGTCACGTTTGAGGGAAGCACAAGCGTTGTGGGTGCTCTGAAGCAGATGACAACCACTTCTGCAGAAGACTTGTGAGGTGAGAAAACAAGACCCAGCTTGAGGCCAGTCCCTCTAGACATGGGGAGGCGGGGAGGCCGAACTATGTCTGGGTGGGCCTGCAAGTTGCTGTAGGCCCAGGGAGGGCAGTGAGTCTTTGGAACTTTGAGACAGTGGACACAGATGGTTAGAGCTTTGTTTGCCAAGCCAACAGGTTTGAGCTGAACCCTATGCCATTCAGTCACAGGGATGACACAGTGGTATGGTCTTGAAGACCACATGGAATACAGCTGGGGCCAGCAGGGCCCAGGAAACAGACAGGCTGTCATTCTGAGCCCAGCTTTGCCTCAGCTACTAATTCCCCAGGGCACTGCCCAGACAGTCCTCCATGGGTCTGTGATTAGCCCAAATATATTCTACGTGGACAGTCACTCATCATTTCTTTTTTACTGATGTGTGCCTTTAAAAAACTGAGTTAAGTTCTTACATGACTGAGTTTCAAGAATTGATGTTTTGAAAATTCCCATGCAGCCTCTTTGCCTACTTGCCCTGGTGATGGAGGCCTGTTCGTTATCTATGGCGAATGTATGCTGCTCTGTAAGCTTGCTTAGTCTATAAGCCTATCTTTCTCTTCCTCAATAAACTTTGTTCCATTCTTGCCTTAAAAAAAAACAACAAAAATTCCTGATCCATTGCTTAATGAGATGGAGAAGTTTCTTATGTTATTTCCTTAGTCACTTCAAGTATAGGTGGCGAATGAGGACTTTGGAGTCCTCAGATCCGGGTTCAAATCCTGCTCCACTAGTGGCATCACCTTGGCTGCTTTAGAGAAATCCCATCTTCTCTGCCCCCTCTGGGTCAGTTACGCCAGATGCGCTCAGGTTTTCTTCAACTGTGGCGTGACACGTACAGTATCAACTGGCCGTCTAGGAATCGTGTTCAGGGCTGCAGCTCCGTAGCAAGTGAGCTCCTGTGGCTGTGCGGCCTCACCACCTTCCACCCGCAGGACTTTCTCATCTTGCAAAACCAAAACGCGGAATGTATCAAACAACTCCTCGTTCTCACTGGCAGCCACTGTTGTACTTTCTGCCTCTGCGAGTTTGACCCGTTATTTGTCTTTCGTGACTGGCTTTTCTCACTCTGTATAATATCCTCGTTTCATCTATTTTACCGCAGCGGGGGTCAGAATTCCCTTCCTTTTTAAAGCTGAATAATTTTCCTGAGTATGTGTCACATTTTATTTGTCGGGTCATCTGTGGATGGACACTTGCGTTGTGTTGTGGGCTGACTTGTGTCCCTCCACAATTCACCTGTGGAAGCCCTAACATTTAGGACTTCCGACTGTCCCCCTATTTGGAGGTAGGGTCTTTACAGAGGTAAGTAAGCTTTAATAAGGCCATTGAGGTGGGACCTGCTCTAATATGACTGGTGTCCTAATCAGAAGAGGGGATTAGGGCACAGACCTGTGCAGAGGACGACCGTGTGAGGACACCGGGAGGAGACGGCAAGCTCCAGCCAAGGACCTTGCCCGGCCCAGGTCCCACGGGCCTTATCTTCTTTGCTGACCAGAGAGAAAAAGGCTGGGAGGATATTCTTTTCCTTCTGTATGGTTGTACTTGCCGCAAGGGGAAAAGAGAAACCTCCAGCACAGTGAGAGCGGCCTCAGCAGGAACCAGCCTTGCCAGTGTCAGGACCTTAGACTTCCAGCCTGCAGAATTTTGAGAAGCGCATTCTGTTGTCTGCGCCATCCTGAATGTGCTGCTTTGTTACGGCAGCCTCAGTGAGCTAATCCAGGTTGTTCCCACTTCCTGGCCATTGGGAGTAATGCTTCTGTGGACGCGTGTGTACGAGACCCTGCTTTCAGGTCTTTGGGGTATATACAGAAGTGGAGTTGCTGGGCCACGTGCTAGTTCTCTGTAAGCAAGAGTATTTTCAAGAGCACCCTAGGAGATCCTGGCACGCAGGCAGGCTGAGAACCACTGTAGACGTGAGGGCTGTGTGGTGTAGTGCGGGAGCAGGGCATGGGTGTTGGAATCAGATGACCTGAGTTCAAATCTTACTGCCTCCTCACAATGCCCGCGCTGTGACTTTGGGCAAGTTACTTCACTTCTCTGAACCGTATATTCTTTTTTTTTTTTTTTTTTGTGGCAGTTTTGACCTCCGGCATATGGGGCTGGTGCCCTACTCCTTTGAGTCACAGGCACCGCCTGAACCATGATGATTCAACTTCATCTGTCCAATGGGAAAACACTATTTGCAGGGTTGCCGCAATGTTGATGGAGCTGCTATATGGAAATGGCCTCTGGGATGGGCACTTGTGCTATTGTAGCTCTTTTTATGATGAGTTATTAATGGTCATGCTGGGCCAGTGGGGATGCAGAAAAGTACTTTCATGCTCTTGATTGTGTCTGAGTATTTTCTTCATTTCATTTTGTTCATTGTTACTGTATAGAAGTATGATTCATTTCTATGTACTAACCTTGTCCTGTCACATTTGCTGAACTCATTAGTTAGTTCTAATAGTTTATTTTATTTTAGTAGATTCCTTACGGTTCTGTATACAAGATCATGTCATCTGGAAACAGAGATAGTTTTACTTCTTCTTTTCCAGTCTGCATGTCTTTTATTTTGTTTTCTTGCCCTTTGCCCTGGCTAAAACCTTGGGTCCAGTGTTGAACAGAAGTGGTGAGAATGGACACCCTTGACTTTTTCCTCATCTGGGGGGGAAAAGTTTTCACCCAATGAGTAATGAGGATTTGACGTAGAAGCCCTTTATTGGGTGGAGGAATTCTTTTATTCATGCCTAGTTGGTTGAGTTTTCATCATGAAAGGCTGTTGGATTTTGTCACATACCTTTTCTGCACCTGTCGATGTAATCGTGAGGTTTTCTCCTTTATTCTGTTAATGTGGTATAATACACGGATTGATTTTTGTATCTTAAACCAACTTCACATTCCTGGGATAAATCCCGTGTGGTCATGATATATGGTTCTTTTTATACATTGCAGGATTTGGTCTTCTAGTTTCTTGTTGAAGATTTTTACATTTATGTTGGTATCGATTCTTCTTTAAACATTTGGCAGATTCATCTATGAAGCCACCCGTCTAGGCCTGAGCTTTTCTTCATATCTAGATGTTCAGTATGTTTAATATATTACAGTGTTAAACTTTTTGTTGTGTCATTACAGTTTTACCTGAGTTGGAAAGGAAAAATTGACAAGGCGTTTTAAAGACTAACTTACATGATATTTGCTGCTTTTAAAGAGGAGCTTGTGTTTTGTTCAAAGCAGACTTCTCGGGCTTTCCTAACACAGTTCCTCCTCTCCATTGCAGGCCGTGCCCTGGGCCTGGTCAGTCTTCCCCCTTTAGTCTCCTGGCCTGCCTGTGAGGCCGGTGCTCTGACCCCTG
This sequence comes from Arctocebus calabarensis, assembly GCA_963573935.1. NCBI lineage: Eukaryota > Metazoa > Chordata > Mammalia > Primates > Lorisidae > Arctocebus > Arctocebus calabarensis. The sequence continues at coordinate 20,954 of CAUYON010198791.1, forward strand.
CTCCAGACGGCGAAGCTGAGGAGGAGGAAGGCACTGCCCCCCCCTCACCCCCCAGGCAGCAGCCCTGCCAGCCTTGCCCAGTCCAGGTCCCACAGACCTTGTCTTCTCCTCTGCTGACCACAGAGAAAAAGGCTGTGGGGATGTTCTTTTTCTTCTGTATTTGAAGAGAAGACTTTGTTCTGGAGCAGTACCTCCGGAAGTCCACCTGCAGGACTTGTTAAAACCTCATGACCCCACCCACCCCCGGATTGGATTCTGAGTCAGCAGGTCCTGCTGGGGGCAGAGAATTTTAAGTCCTAAGTGCTTTCAGTGCTGCCGCTGCTGCTGCTGGTCTAGGGAGAACTGGTCGTTGGAGAACTGTTGTTCTAGAGGAGGTGCCTAAATTTACGGAAAGTTACGGAAAAGTCATGCAGGGGCCATAGGCAGAACTAAAAGAGGCCGGGTGGGCCCTGGGCCAGACGTAGCAGGCCCGTCTCTTGCGTGCTGTGCTGGAGGGGATGCCACAAGGGCTCTTAGCATCCTGGGCTCAGAGACGGCCCCAAAGAGGAGTTGACGGCAGTTGCATTTCATTTTTTCTTTACTAAATCATAACTGTGTACACTAATGCATTTATGGAGTGCGAGCAAATCCCTCAACTTCTCTGAGCCTCAGCTGCCGTCTGCACAGCAGAAACAATCAGAGAAAACTCACCGGCGAGCACTAGAGAAGCTAACACGTAAAGCCGCACGTAAAGCCTTCAGCATCTGCAGAACACACCCCCTCAGCTTCCTTTGGATGCATTCTGAGAGCTTTATGGGCAGACTTGGGGCTTCACGACCTCTTCAGCCAAATCTGAGATCTGGAAGCGGAACCTCCTTTGCCGTAACCAAGACCTTGAATTTGTAACCTTTTCATCTTGCTGAGTATACCTAGAACTTTTATTGCAAGATAAGTCCATCTGGCTGAAGGTATAAAAGAGTCACTTAGAAAGTCTAGACTCAGGAAAGACTGAACATGGGAAACTGCCCTTGAAGCGCAGAGCCCCCGGCCTGGGCTCCCTCCCCTCCTGTCTGTGCAGGGATAAATGGGTCTGAGGCCCCAGCAAGCCCTCCTGGGAAGGGAATCAGGGGAAAATTCTAAATACGTACAAAATTACCAGAAAAAACCAAAATGTCCCAAATGTGGGACTGAATGATGCGGTGTGGCACCCTCTACTCTTCAGAGTATTTTGGAAGATGCTTATTTTATGATGAGAAGTGGAAAGGACAAATTAGAAATGATTAATAGACATATGAGTTTGCAAAATAAGTAAAAGGATGCCTAGAAAAACGGACTAGAAGAAAGTCATTGAAATCCTAAGGGTGGGAAGAAGTTTCTTTCTGTCTTGCTTTTCCTTTTCTGTCTTCTGAGTTTGTATCATGGAGAATACTTGATTTTTAAAATGAAGGGGAAAAAAGTTAACACCCGTAGGAAGTGTTAGCAACCCCCCCGACCCCCCACGAGTGCTGAATGTCCCCAGAGCCTGCTGAAGTGATGAACACTGGCTCTCCCCGACTGCCTGGTGGCCAGTAAGGTTCCTAAAGGTGCCCCGGTCACTAAGACCATCCTCAGCTTCAGAATCTGGGGAATGGACGGTCTTTCCATTTGGTGCAGAAATAGCTCTTGCATTTCTCTACTGGGCTTCTGCAGATAAAGGCTGTGGAAATGTCCAGCAATTTAAAAGGAGAGAGAATCTCTAGGATTCAGGAGTGGAGGAACAGGGGCATTCGTAGGCCAGGTATTGGGAAGGTAGGTGCGGTTGACCTGATTTTATGGAAGAGTGATAAGGAATATAGTCAACGTTTGTTTTGTAAAGCACCCAACTCAAGAAGAGTTTGTCTGTTGCTTCTGGTGCTGCTTCTCACTGTACATGATACGAGTAGGATGGTCGTGACTGACAAAGGGGGTGGCCCCTCCCTCCCTTGTGCCCCCTCTCTGTGAGTGCCAGGCCTGGGGCCCATGTTGGGTACCAAGGTCAGTGGTCCCAGACATCTGGCACCATAGCCCTGGCTCTGCCATCACCCAGTGTGGGGTCTTGGGCAAATGCTTTTACATCTTTGAACCCCAGTTTCTGATTCTGTAAAGGTTGGGAGAAGGAGCCCACCTTTTTGAGTGCCACCAGACGCCTGGCACTGTACTGAGGACAGATGTGTCTCAGCAGGTAACTGTGGTTGACTTTAGGGCAATAATTATCTTTATTGCAATTGTTTATTTAATTGCCTCTTTCTTGATGTCTGAAGGATACCGCCAGATGAGAGGAATACTATTCTGCTAAGTTGTCTGGGATTTTACTAAGTAAAAATATTACATTTTCATTATGGAAAGTGTCTTAGCAAGACAAAGAGAATCGTAAAAGTCACTTATTTCTCTACCTGTCCAGGAGTAGTGGGGACAAAGGCACACAGGGGGGTTCTTCCGTTGGGTTCTAGTGTTATCCCTGAAGGTGGACATTCCTGCAGAAAGACTCAGTCCACATTTAAGTAGCCTTAAAGTAGCCAAAAGAGACGGAATCTGTGACACTGGTGTTGGCCCAGCAGGCCCTCAGCACACGGTCCCAGGGAAGGCCCTTGGGACGGCTTTTCAGGGGCAGGTTGGCAATGCTCCCTGCTCGGCCAGCCGCCCCACATGGGGTCACGGGAAGCACAGAATGAAGGAGCTGACACACACAGAGCAAGGCACCGGGGTTGCTGAATGACACATTCTTCACAACCCTGATTCCGGGTCTACTGCGTTCTGGAGCCTCCTCCACTGTACAATATATCTCCTAGTTATCCTCCACGGCCTCAGTGCAGTTGTAACTTGTTCCATATGACACCCTAGAAACACGCCAATACTCCAGCACAGGTCAGCCCTGCCCACCTTTAACCCCCTCTGAAGCCTGGGTGCCCCCTCCTCCAACTTCACCCTACCTGAGGGGTTTCCCCTGGGCTTCATACAACTTCATTATCTGCAAGGGTTCCACCCCAGCTCCAAACAACTACAGCATCAAATATTGCAATGAACGTTGAAAAATGTTGTTGATACAGATAAATTGTTATTGTTATGGTTAACATTGTTATGCTGCCCTGGATTCCTATGTTGAGATCCTAACCTCCAGTCCTCCCAACGTGACCTTCACGGAGACAGGGTCTCCGGGGATTTGCTGAACACACCAGGGGGTGCAGGGTCCAGGAGAACCCAGTGCTGAGGGAAAACGTTATCGCAGAGTTCTTAGCACTTATCCCCACCACCTGCCCACTACCTCCTAATGGACATTAACATCATGGCTGGGAAACAGACCCAAGGAAGGAATGGAGTTTCAGAGGGTCAGTGAATCTGCTTTTATCATTCAGGGAAGGAGTAATTTCTCTGAAAACTTTTTGTTTGTTTTTTAAGGAATTGGGTTTAACATTGGCCTTGTGTCTCTGTTGCTCTCCCGCTCTCAAAGTATAAATAACATGTTATAGCTTTTTTCAGATGGAAGTGAAATGTTTACATTTCTGTGTTTTCTAAGCCTGTGAGTAGATTCACCGACCCCATTATTAAGGGAGATGCTGACGATGGCAGTGAGCTGGAGTGGAGTCCTTCTGATAAAATAAATCACATTACAACAAAGATATCTGTACCAGATTGTTTATTGCAGCCCAATTCATAATCGCTAAGTCATGGAAGAAGCCCAAGAGCCCATCGATCCACGCATGGATTAATAAACTGGGGTACATGTATACCATGGAATATTATGCAGCCTTAAAGAAAGATGGTGACTTATCCTCTTTCATATTTACATGGATGGAACTGGAACATGTTCTCCTTAGGAAAGTATCTCTAGAATGGAAGAAAAAGTATCCAATGTATACACCCCTAATATGAATCAAATTTATATCTTTCAAGTGAAGGCTACAACCCAATTATTACACAAGAAGACAGGGAAAGGAGAGAGGAAGGGGAGGGGAGGGAGGGGGGGAGAGAGGATAAAGGGTGAGATCACACTTGTGGTCCATATTTGAAAGGTCAGCAGAAAACTTCTAAATACGGATGTTTTTCCATAGTAAAATATTTTCACATAGTAAATGAGAAAATCTCATGAATGTTATGTCAATCAGGTTGATGAAAATATCTCAGATTGTATGTGAAACCGCACACTGTACCCCATGATTGAATTATTATACACAGCTATGATTCAATAAAAAAAAATTCTACTTAAAAGGTAGCAAATGCAAAAATAAATAAATAAATAAATAAAAATAAAATAAAAACAAGTATACTAAAAAAAAAAGTAAGGAGACAAGCTATAGACAAGGAGACAATATTCACAGTAGATGCTTCTGACTAAAGATTAATAATCAAAATATACAACACAAAAAGTTTTAAAATTCACTAATAAGAAGGTGAATGAACCGATTTAAAAGAGGAATGACCGGCTTGGCACCTGTGGCTCAACAGGCTAAGGTGCCAGCCATGTACACCTGAGCTGGCGAGTTCGAATCCAGCCTGGGCCCACCAAACAATAATGGTGGCTGCAACCACAAAGTGGCCGGGGGATGTGGCAGGCGCCTGTAGTCCCAGCTACTTGGGAGGCAGAGGAAGGAGACTCGCTTGAGCCCAGGAATTGGAGGTTGCTGTGAGCTGTGATGCCACAGCACTCTATCCAGGGTGACAGCTTGAGGCTCTGTCTCAAAAATAAATAAATAAATAAAAATAAAAGAAGAATGACCAGCCTGAGCAACAGTGAGACCCTGTCTCTAGTAAAAATAGAAACACGAGCCAGTCATTGTGGCAGACACCTGTAGTCCCTTGGGAGGCTGAAGCAGGAGGATCCCTTTAGCCCAAGAGCTTGAGCTTGCTGTGAGCTATGATGATGCCACTGCACTCTACTCACGGTGACAGAATAAGACTCTGTCTCAAAAAAAGAAAGGGCTCAGCTCCTGTGGCTCAACAGGCTAAGGCACAGCCTGGGTCCGCTCAACAACAATGACAGCTGTAACCAAAAAAAAATGGCCGGAGTTGTGGCGGGTGCCTGTAGTCCAATCTACTTGGGAGGCAGAGGCAGGAGACTCGCTTGAGCCCAGGAATTGGAGGTTGCTGTGAGCTGTGATCCCACAGCACTCTATCCAGGGTGATAGCTCTGTCTCAAAAAAAAAAAAAAGAAAGAAAGAAAGAATAACAAACACTTGAACAGAGCCTTTATATAAGAAAATATGTAAGGTTGAGCACAACTCACACCTAAAATCCCAGCACTTTGGGAGGCTAAGACAGGAGGATTACTTGACCAGGATTTTTAGATCATAGACTAAGCAACATAGTGAGACCTATCTCTATAAATTTTTTTTTAATTTTTTTTCTTTTTTTTTAGAGACAGAGTCTCCTCACTTTGTCACCCTAGGTAGAGTGCTGTGGTGTCACAGCTCACAGCAACCTCCAACTCTTGGGCTTAGGCAATTCTCTTGCCTCAGCTTCCTGAGCAGCTGGGACTACAGGCACCCGCCACAATACCCGGCTATTTTGGTTGTAGTTGTCACTACTGTTTTAGCTGGCCGGAGCCAGGTTTGACCCTGCTGCCCTTGGTATATGAGGCTGGCGCCCTACCCACTGAGCCACAGGCACCGCCCAAAATTTTTTTAATTAGCTGGATGTAATATCAGCCACTGGGTAGATTAAGTTATGAGGAACACTTGAGGAGCTCGAGGTTATAGTGAACTATGATCATGCAACTGCCCTCCACCCTAGGTGACATATCAATGACCATCAAGTTCATGAAAAAGGCTCAATGTAATTAATCATCAGGGAGATGTAAACTGAAACCATAATAGATACCACTTCCCACCTACTAGAGTGACTAAAATAAAAAAAAAAACTCATAACACCTGGTATTAGCAAGGACATGGAGAAACTGGAACTCTCACACACTAATAGCAGTAATGTAAAATAACTTGGCAGTTCTTATAAAGTTAAACATCCACTTACTGTATAATCCAGCCATTCATTATACTTCCAGGTATTTACCTAAGGAAAATGAAAACACCCCCCACACACTCACACACACACCGACACCCCTTATATACAAATATTTCTACCAGCTTTATTCATAAAAGCCAAAAACAAGGGGGGAGGCAATTCATCAATAGATGAATGGAGAAACAAATTGTAGCATAACCCTACGGTAGAATACTACTCAGTAATAAAAAGGGATGAATTACTGATGTACACAACATAGTCTCCAAGAGATTGTCTTTAAGGAGAGAAGCCCATTAAGAAAGGATGTAAGATGGGATTGAAAAAAAAAAAAGAAAAGGTGCATTAATAAGAAGTTCTAAAATGGACACAATCTACAGAGATGGAAATCAGATCAGAGGCTGCGCGGAATTGTTAGCGGAGATGGCATGGACTGGGAAGGGGTTCAAAGGAAACATGTAGGGAGCTGGAAATGCTTGTTTGTGTGGTGGTGGCTACATGGTAAATTCATTTTTCTAGACTCATCAAACTGGGCACTCATTGTATTCTAAATTATAATAAAATTGATTAAAAATACATTTTACTGGCTCGGCGCCTGTGGCTCAAGTGGCTAAGGCACCAGCCATGTACACCTGAGCTGGCGGGTTCGAATCCAGCGTGGGCCCACCAAACAACAATGACGGCTGCAACCAAAAAATGGCCAGGCTTTGTGGCAGGCGCCTGTAGTCCTAGCTACTTGGGAGGCGGAGACAGGAGAATTGCTTGAGCCCAGGAGTTGGAGGTTGCTGTGAGCTATAATGCCATAGCACTCTATCCAGGGCAACAGCTTGAGGCTCTGTCTCAAAAAAAAGAAAAAAACCCAGAACATTTTACTTCTGACATTTTGTTTCTTTAAGAACCAAAACTAGAAGGAAATTTTATATAGATGTTATTCATATGTATGAAGATTATAAGGAGCAGCAACAGATAAAAAACACAGGCAAGGCCTAAAAATGACCTTGAAGAATTTTGCCAGTTCTGTTAAGATATTTGGATTTTATTCTGTCTTAGAGGCAGTATCATGATAGGTGAATTTTATGAGTTCTTTCTGAAACATTCCACCTACCCATTATTATGTTATTATAGGGAAATACATTTATTTTTCAATATAGGTTATGGACAATAAAAATGTTCTGACATGTTCTTCCCGGGGTGGGGGGGTGTGATGTTGCAATTTATAGATACCCAGCAGTCCAGTCAAACAAATTCCGTTCATCAATATGTATTGATTCAGGTATTTAATTTGTAGTATCTAATTTTATTTATACGAAAGCACTGAAAGATAAGCATATTATATGAGTTAGTTTTGGGGCATAGCAGTGACTTAAAAAATCAACCCTTTATTTAGCTTACTGTTATGAGGGTAGACGATTTAGATTGGGCTCAGCTGGGTGATTCTTCCAACCTTAGCTGGGTTCATTTACCCTTCTGTACCCAGCTGCTGGGTTGATTGGAGACTGGCTGATCTAGAATGGCCGTCATTGAAAGGGTTTGTTTCTGTTTTACACGTCTCTTACCCTCCAGTAAGCTGGGCAAGATTTTTCACATGGGAGCTGGTCAGGGTTTCTTTCAGGAGAGACAACAGAACTGTGCAATACTCCTTGAACCTAGCCCTCAGAACTGGTACCTATCTACTGGCCAGTGAAAATTAAAAGGTACAGCCAGATTCAGGGAATGGAAAACAGACATCAATATTTGATAGGGGAAACTGCGAATAGTGAGTATTTGGGGAGGAGTGAGGATGGTGACCATTTTTACAATCTACTGCCATTGTTATTTCCATTTTATGTAAAAGGTAACCAAGGCTCAGAGAAGTTAAGTAGCTTTTCTAAGGTTACACAGTTGATAATTGACAATAAGCTGCTGAGCTCCAATTCCAAATCATTTTTACAACAAAATGCAGGTCCTCATGTTAAGGGACTTACAGCATTTCGTGCCTTTTAATCTATTATTCCCTCCCTCTATAATGTTTTAGACTCAACAGATGGGAGGATGAAGGAACAGGAAGTTTATGCCCAGTAGATATTTCCCAAATGTTTCAGATGTAATGGATTATTTCCAGAGACCTAAACAGAAAAGAAATTGACTTCCTTCTGGCAGCATCAAGGCTGAGCATGTCTCCCGTAAATGTCCCATTTGTCTGCACGTTTCCTCACTCATTTTCTATGTTCTTCAGAGGAACATAAAAAATGCCAAGATCTCTGTACTCAGAACTATTTGGGGACACACAGCACACATCTGTGGATGCAGCCACAATGTTTGTGAGAAGCCGCGGTCAGTTTGGGGAGGACGGAAGCAAGGGGAGTAGAGTCTCCCCTGTAGCTAGGTTACCAGTTCCTGTGTTGTCATCTCAGGATCAGGCACATGGAAAATTTCTCATGTTTAGAAACATTATCAGGTGGTTGCCAAAATAAGGCAATTTGGAACCAAGCACAACAAGTGGACATTTGAGGTTGCATGCCATTAGGGGAACCCCCTCTTCCTGAGATCTTGACAAAGGGGATGGGGTGAAGCAAACAGAAAAGGCTCCCCAAGGGCCCCCGGGCTGGTCCAGATGGTGATGGCATGACCAGGCCAGTGCAGGACGTGAGCCAAGGCATGGGTGTGATAGACAGTGAGCCTGGAAACACACACATATATGTTGACAAAGGGAGGAAATGACCAGGGAAGAAAAGTGGAAACCATGAGAGCTGGGGGCTTTTGTCTGTAAATTTGCTTACCTGTGAGAACTGGTGAGAGTTACGTACTGTTGCACCCCCAGATCTGAATGAATCAATCCTTCTTACTGCAGCAAATGGAGTTGCATAGGATCCCCACACTTGCTTCGTAGCACAGTTCCCCAGAAAGCTCATGTACCGCATTTATTCCTGGGAGATTCTGATTTGGGGATAAAGCGGGAGAGGCCCAGGAGTCTGTGTTTTAACAAGAGCTCCAGGCGACTGTGATACTCAAGTGAGCATGGATTATACCAGCATGCACTTGGGCAGAGCTTCTCAACTTTTCCTCAGTTGGACAGGGAAAATATTTGGAGGAGGGGAGTGTACTATTCTTTGCAGAAGGCAACATACTCGAGGGCGGTCAATATCCTAGCACACCTCTAATAGGTGTGATAATCATAATGGGTAGCTATGGAAGAGAATATTCTCTGCCCCTAGCACTGGAGCCAGTCTCCAGAGCATCCCTGTTCTGCCAAGTGCTGCCTCTTGACAGTTGCTGCACTGGGGGAGAATCTGGGGGGTTCTGGGGAAGGAGCTGGGGCAACAGCATAAGGCTGGAAGCCTCCTTAAGGCCTAGGTTAGATATCACCTTATAAGAAAACGTTCCAACACGCAGCACAGTGAGACCGAATAGCAGCAGTGCCTGAAACACATTCACCGGGCACTGACCGTTGAGGAGGCTTTGCGACAATAGAAAAAGTTTGGCATTTGGAGCTTCCCAGATCTCATGCAGGCACCTGAGTATGCGATGACAGCCATGTGCAAGCCTCAGTTTCCACATCTGCAATGGAGGATGGCGATGAGTCCTCCTTTATAAGTATTAAATAGACAGTGGATCCCCAAGTACTTTGTCAGGTCTAATCCACTATAGGAGAGTTGGTTTCTTTTTTCTGATTGTGAAATTCAAAGATAGGTGCCTCAGTTTAAATGTTGTGGGGGATTTTAATTTTGTTTTGCTTCTTTTCAAGTGAGTAAAATGCTTTCAGAGTTCACATCAATAATCCCTTTTCTGAAATTCTAAAATGCTTTGATTTCCAAATGACTTCCCATATTTGATGAGACAATGTGACTTTCCCTGAGCCTGTTTCCCAGCAAAACCTAACAGGAGGCTCTGCGTGGCTTCTATTTATCATCTGTATATGGTTTGCCCCAGAAATGCTAGTGTGTTTTATTTGGGGGTGTTTCCCAAACTCTCTTAGTGATGTTATACAATTTTTGGCACATTGTGAAATCTGGAAAGTCCTGAATTCTGGAGTAACCTGGTCCCTGGGATTTCAGAGGAGGGATTGTGGGCCAGTCTTCCCCACTAAAAATCACGGAATTGTCAGCTTTAAAGGGGGTCTGTGAGATCACTGTACTCAGCTCAGGGATCTCTTCTACTACCTCTGTGGATATCTTCTAGTGCTGCTTGGAATCTTGCAGAAGCAGAACTTCACTGCGTAAATGTAAACTCGATCCACTGTGAATCACTTCTCCTTCTGGCATCTGCATCAAATCTATCTCCTCTGGACCCCTCAGTAGTTCTATTCAGTCCTCGAGAGCCCAGGGAATCTGGCAACCCTTCTTCAGAGAACCAGCTCTCAGGGCTGGCTACATAATTTGTAGGATCCAGGGAGAAATGGAAGCATAGTACTCTGATTTTTTTTAAATGCCATTAAAAGTACTAAAATATAATTTTTTTTCTTTCTTTCACGCTTTCTCAATTTGTCATGGTGTTTTTTAACTTGCTATTTAGTATTATAAATAATAAAGTTAAAATGTGAAATGATCATACTAAATTTTGTTCATCTCAACATTGTGCATTCTTATACCCAGAATCGCCGAAAGCAGCCAATTTGTATTTTGTAGCTAGTACATGCATACATACTTTGTTCTTACAAGAACAGCTGAAACACTGCACAAAATTAACTCAACTATTTTAGTTTTATTTCTTGAGATGTGCACACCCGAATGCTTTCCCTTCCTCTCACTGATGAGTAAGGAAGGACTAGAAAGAGGAACCACTTCACATGCTCTGACCTCCCCTCCCTTCTATGCCACTGTCGTCACTTTGAGTAGTTGTCCAATACAGGAAGGTAACATGAATGAGAAACAATATGACCAGATTCCTTAACCATTTCTGTTTCTTAGAACACCACTGCCTACTTTGTGCTTTCAAAACAAGTTCTGGTTCCAAAGGAAAGTATGACCCTTTGGGGTGTCATAGCTACTTCAATGTCAAGTCTCATTGAACTCAGAGGCATTGTGAGTCCAAAGGGCATCTTGAACACAATATGTAAACACGTGGCAAGAGACAAACACATTGCACTTAGCTTCTGTGCTCACCTACTTGCTCCAGCGTCCCACTGGTCTTCCTTTATAAAATTCAAGGTCAAAGACAAAATTAATAAGAATTTCAAGACAGCACAGCAGAGTATGAAACTAAGCACAAAGCATTACTGAGCAGGGGGCCCTGTGGGATTGTACATGGCCCCACGATCACACACCCACGGAGCTGGGCTACAGGGTCTACAAGGTGGAGCCATGCATTGGAACCATGTGGGAGCAAATGTCTAAGTCTCTGAGGGGTTCTAAGTGGGGGAAGTTCAAATGTGCAGTTTTCAATGGCTGAAAATGGCTTCCTATGCTGGTCCTAACAGACGATGAGAATTCAATGTCTGGAGTTATGGCTTCCATCTTGTAACAAGGAGGAGACAAGTCTAGGTGCCAAAAATAACCCATCAAAGATGGCTGTGCAGGAAGGTGGAAAGAACTGGGTCCTTATCACCAAACCACTGGACTAAGCAACCCTCCAACTGCCCCGCCTCAAGAGTTCTTATTGCGTTAGAAGAGAAATGCCCTTAAGGTTTCAACCACTGTGGGTTGGGTCTTCTATTAGTGTGGGCAATAGCATCAAAACTGATAAACAGGCATGGCATCCATTGCTCAGTGGTTAGGGCACTGGCCACATACACCACTGGTTGGTGTGTTCGAACCTGGCCTGGGGCTGCTAAACAACAATGACAACAACAACAAAAATAGCTGGGCGTTGTGGCAGGTGCCTATAGTCCTAGCTACTCAGGAGGCAGAGACAAGAGAATCACTTAAGCCCAAGAATTTGAGGTTGCTGTGAGCTGTGATGCGACAGCACTCTACCGAGGGCAACATAGCGAGACTCTGTTTCAAAAACAAACAAACAAAAAATATACTGATAAACACTACCGTAGAAGAGACACAGCTTAACTCTTGCACAAGCTGTGTCAGCCCTGTTGCTGCAGCGTGCAAGCAGCCTGATTTAGACACCTCGCTAGCAGAGAAGGGGGAGAGGTGAGTACTCAGCCCAGGTCTCTAATGTATCTACTTGTCAGCTTCCCAGATTAATGACCACCTCATTCTTCCAGTTTCAACTCAGATACTTCAACCCACACTAGCCGAGCACAATTTATGTGCCATTTACCAAGGCTAAGAGGACAAATAAAACCTACACTCTGCCCTTGAGCTCCTCACAGTCATGCTAGAAAGAAATGCTGACAAAGATCATCATTAGTGTCTAAACCTCAGTTCCCTGGAAAGGAACTCCGAGATGGGGAAGTGGATTCCCAAGGGTTATACAGTAGTGCTCCTGGGAGATGCTCTAGCCAGGAAGTGAAGAAGACAGGATGGGGAGGAGAAGCTGAGCCACACTGGGGTGCCACTGAGATCTCAGCTGTCCTAGGGGAGCTCTGCAATGGTGACAGCCCCTCAAAATCATCCCAAATTAAGGCAAGTGGGCTGGATCTTCAGCTCCTGATGAACCAGTCACTGGTGTGGGCTGCTCCCTGAAAGGTGATGTAACAATGAGTGAGATAGAGGGTGATGATACCCAGTGAAGGATGGGGCAGGGCCAGGGGCACCAGCAGGTGGCAGAGCCATCATCAGTGTATGGTTACAACTGAAAAAGGAATGTGTTTCTGACACGAATGACAGTTGATTCTTTTATTTGCATTAATGAATAAGATAAAAGTAATATTCCTAGCCAGAGGACAAAGTGTTGCCCAAGGGGAGAACCTTGGTGAAGCCTTATAGTATTCATATCAGTTAGGTTGATCATATAATTTATCATCCAAGCTAAGATATTTTTGAAAGAGAAAGGGATCATGGTTAATAATCATATCATCATAAAAGGTTTCTGTGCTACTATTCTCACTTTATAGATGAGAATATTGAGGCACAGAAAGGCTAAGTAACACACATTACAAAGCTACAAAGTTATCAAGCAGTGGCATAGGTAGGCTCACAGCCCTGCCTGAGACATCACAGACTAGAACTGGCTGACTTGGTGATGAATTGGTAATGGTGTAAACTAGAGGGTCAGAAGGGACCCAGGGATTCAGGCTTGGGCACCTGGAAAGATGGTAGGGCCACTGACCCAGTAAGGTGTTAAAGTCGAGGGTAAATGAGGGAGAAGGGGTGTCTCAGACCTTCAGTGAATGGCATTTGCAATTACTTTGCTGTATAAGTGGAAACTGAACAATAGCTTTCTTCAACCATTTATATTTATTATAGAATCATCCAATTCAATAATATCCTACATAGAATTATTCAATCTATCTGAACCAAAGCTGCCTATTCATCTCTCTCTCTCTCCTTTAGGAGAGGAGTGGACAGCCACAAACAGACACTAGCCATTAGGTGAAGAGACCATTAGTGACCCAATAGCTATGTATACTGTCTTCTGACTATGGACTGCATCCTGTATAAGGGTTCTCTCAGAGTAAGAAACTTCTAGCACTGGCAGGGGAAGCAGGCCACACAGACCGGTGGTGAAATTTGGGCTGGGCTATTAAAACTTAGGATTCTGCTCACACAGGGACATTTCCTTCTGGGATTGGTGACATGCAGACTAATAACCACTAGTGAGTTGACCTTATATCCTATGGGTGCACAAGTTCACTCGGCCACCTTTGTCCATTTGGCTGTGCGATTTCCTGATAAGAAAATTAGGCAGCCTTTAGAGCAAGGGCTGATAAAATGCTATGGTCAGAATAGGAGTTAGAGTCCAGAGTCCCAAACGATACTCTTAATCATGCTGCAAAAAGGTATCCAAGAAGAGAAGCAAATTTGGAAAGGAAGACTAAGAATTCAGCCTTGCACATTATGAGTCTGAGGTACCGATGAGGCATCCAAGGGAAATGTGTGTCCCTGGGAGGCTGACTTTGTAGGTTGGGTGCATAGAGAGAGAGATCTTGGCTTCTGATAGAAATTTGGGGACAATAAACTGGTCAATGGTCATTAACTACCAGTGAAAAGCAAGTGCCAACTATAAAATGGGGGTTCCAGAGAACTTAGTGGGGAAACTGAGGAGAAAGGGAAGCAGTGGGGTGGGGTGCTCCATCCATCCATCCAACCATCCATCCACCCACCCATCCATCTGTACATTCATCTATTTATCCACACATCTATCTATCCATCCATCCATTCGTCATCCACCTATCCACCCATCCATCCATTCATCCACCCACCACTCCTTTTCCCAGTTCAGTCATTACTTTACAGTCTTGAAGACGTGCACCTTTTTATTTCCTCATCTGCAAAATGGGAGGGATTTTGGCAGGCAATACATGATCCTCAAAATCATTTTCAGCTCTGAGGTTAAAAACAGTTCTAACCCAATTCTAAAAAGGTCTAAAAATAGACATCTCTCAAAAAAAGATATACAAATGGACAATAAGCATATGACAAGATGCTCAACATCATTAGTCATTAGGGAAATGCAAATCAAAATACAGTTGAGATAGCACTTCACACACTAGAATGGCTATAATCAAAGCAATGGAAAATAACAAAGGCTGGCAAGGATGTGGAGAAATTGGAACCCTTGTACATTGCTGGTAAGAATGATGTAAAATGGAGTAGCCATTGTAGAAAACAGTGGCTCCTCAAATAGTTAAACTTAGAATTACCATATGACCCAGCAATTTCACTTCTAGGTAGATACCCAAAAGAATTGAAATAACTCAATTAATAAATACGTGTACTTGAATAAATACTTGTACCTGAATAGTCATGGCAGCACTATTATTCACAATAGCCAAGAGGTGGAAACAACCCAAATGTTCATTGACAAATGAATGGATGAACAAAATGTGCTATGAGTACAGTGGAATATTATTCAACCATACGAAGAAATGAAATACTGATACATACATAGTACATACAATATGGGAGAACCTCAAAAACATTATGCCAAGTGAGAGAAGCCAGGCCACAAATCATATGGCTCCATTTATTTATTCTTTTTTATTTGAGATGGGATCTTGAACTCCTAGATTCAAGCAATCTCTTCTTAATTGATCTTCCTGATCTATATAATTCCCATGTCACTCTACCTGGTAATTACGTGGCTCCATTTATATAAAATATCCAGAATGCTTAAGTCCTTAGGGACAGAAAGCAGACTGGTAGAGAGAGAGGGATAGTGGGTAACTTAACAGCTACAGGGTTCTTCTGGGGTAATGAAAATGTCTTGGAACTAAATGGGGTGGTGTTTGCAAAACAACATGGATACACTAAATGTCACTGAATTGTAGACTTTAAAATGGTTAATTTTGTGTTACTGTGAATTTCACTTTTTTTTTTTTTGAGACAGAGTCTCAAGCTATTGCCCTGGGTAGAGTGCCATGGCGTCACAGCTCACAGCAACTTCCAACTCTTGGGCTTAAGCGATTCTCTTGCCTCAGCCTCCCAAGTAGCTGGGACTGCAGGCACCCGCCACAATACCCAGCTATTTTTTGGTTGCAGAAGTAGTTGCAGAAAAAAACCTCTGCAACTACTTCAAGCTGCTCTCTTGGAACTAGTCCTGGCCCCTCTGGGGACAACTGATTAATGGGCTTGGAGTCTGCAGACACAATGTCCCTTCCTAATGACCAAATGACCAGCTCCAAAGGTCTCATTATCTCTCTCCCTTCCCTTCCCCCAGTTCCCTCCTAGGATCTCTTCATCCTTTTTGGAAGACGCCCTTCCCTCAGTGAGTAAGATGGACCCACTTCCTGAGCACCTATTTTGGGAACCCAGCCCAGAGAGTAGGAAAACAACCACCATATAGGGAGACATTCTGGGAGAAGCTATTCCGTGGCCAGAGGTGGGAGGTGGAGCCGTGCTCTGAAGCCCGGAGCTTTGAGGAAATGGACACTTGAGAGGTTGGCAGAGGCGGCCGTCCAGGTTTCCTGTGGTCTGGATTGTGGTGGGGAAGTCGGTGTCCCAGCTTTGTCCAGCCATGTGGATAAGGATGGATAAGGATAACACACCCTTGTTTTGTGTCCAAAAGAGGAGACCCTCGAGCAAATTGTCAACAAGTTTTCTTGGAGAACTATGTGTATGAAAAAGTGCTATTTTCAGCCTTCTTCTGGAGTACAGATATTAGGTTCCAAAGCAGGGAAAGAAGTAAAAGGACAAAAAACAGTAAAATAGAAATGGGGAGTGGGTGCTGAACTGGTGCATGTAGCTAACTTCATTGGGTGAACTTGAGCAAGCCCCTCCACTTCAAATTTAAATTGAGGGGGTTGTGTTAAATGAATAAAAGTTTAAATGCCGAGGCAGATAAGTTTGTTGTTAAATTCACAGTCATGCATACATTCTCTCTCATAGACGCTGAAACTGCTGTGATCCTTGTAAAGGGCAAGAAATTTGTGACCTGAGAGTTCCCAGGGCATATCAACTGAAGAGTGCCAAGGGCCAGTGTAGTCTCAAACTGTAACATCAGTAAGCAGTAAAAGTTGATTTCAAGACAATATTGCACAGGAAAAAGAACTCAAGCATAGGAGTCTGGAGGATCTGGATCTGAACTCTTAGTTTTACCACTTTCTCGTCTATAAAATGGGCTACATTGACATATATCCCATGTGGACCCACAAAACACACACTAGAGACGTTAATATGAGAATAATGAAAAGAACTAGACTAGAACACAGTTTGTCAATAAAAATAGCATCTGTCCCACCCCTTCACCACCTCTAGGGGTGAGTTTTGCCCAATCAGTGAGAGTCCTGGAGAAGCCATCCCTTCTGGACCTCCAGACATCAGTAATGTAGGTTGAATCAAATGTAGGCACCTCCCCCAACAACGTTTTCTCTATATACCAAGAACCAAAAAATACATATTACTCTTGTGAATCCTATTTCTGTGAATGTATCCAAAGGGAGTTAATGGGGGGAAATGGAAATATCACATACATACAGATGGTTCCTGTCGTAGGATGTTTCAGCCTAACAATTTGTTTTTACATTACCATGGCTTTCTTGGAGGTAGTAAAGGCATTTAGACTTCCTGTATTTTAGATTCATGATAGAATTATTGGAATGTAACCTCGTTGTAAGTACAAGAGTCATAGTTACTTTTTATGATATTATTTATCCTACAAAATAGAAATGTTTGCTAAAAGGAAATACAGCTCGTTGATAGCTTGGAATACTATATACAGACAATTATCAATGTGATGTCTCTATAGAAAGATGAAAGCATGGGAATGTCAAGTTTTGAAAAGCTTTCTACAAAACTTGCACATACTCTAGGATAATAGCTATCCAGCTTATAGCTAAAAAGTGGATGCGACTGTGGAGATACCTAAATAGTTAACATATGGAAGCATGTCATTGAGAGTACAATTTTTTGACACTGTAAAGCTATTTACTAATAAATATTCTTTTTATTTATCTCTTTTAAGACATAGTTGAGCCCAAGTGTAGTGCCTCATGCATGTAATTCTAGCACTTTAGGAGGCCAAGGTGGGAGGATTGCTTGAGGCTAGGAATTCAAGGCCCTGTCATTACAAAAAAAAAATTTTTTTTTAATTAGTTAGGCATGGCAGCATGCACCTGTATTCCCAGCCATTTGGGGGGCTGAGGCAAGAGAATCACTTGAACCCAGGATTTTGATGTTGCAGGGAATTACAGTGACACCACTACACTCCAGGCAGGGCAAAAGGGCAAAGCCCTGTCTCAAAAACAAAACAAAACAAAACAGGGTGGTGCCTGTGGCTCAGTGGGTAGGGCTCCAGCCCCAAATTCCAAGAATGGCAGGTTCAAACCCGGCCCCAGCTGAACTGCAACAAGAAGTAGCCCCACACTGTGGCAGGTGCCTGTCGTCCCAGCTACTCAGGAGGCTGAGGCAAGAGAATCACCTAAGCCCAGGAGTTGGAGGTTGCTGTCAGCTGTGTGATGCCACGGCACTCTACTGAGGGCAATAAAGGGCAAAACAAAACAACAACAACAATAAAACATAACTGAACAGGTTGATTTCCCTCTTTAGCATTCTATGGATAATTTGCATATCTTTATTTCAACTTCTGTTTCCTTATCTATAAAACTATCTTATCTACAGTTATCTGTTGCTGTGTAACAAATTACCCAAAATTTTGCACTGTAAGATCAAAATTTACAGTCTCTTGCAGTTTCTGAGGGTTGAGAGTCAGGGAATTGGGAGGTTCTGGCTCAAGGTCCTTCACAATGCTGCAGCTGAGCTGTTGTCGGGGGCTGCAGTCGTCTGAAGGCTCCGCTGGGACCACAGAGTCCATTCTCTCTGCTTAGGGCTGCTCACTTCTCTCAAAGAACATGATTCAAGAGCAAGAGCCCAAGACCAAAGCCAAAGTCTTCTATAACCTGGTATCAGAAATGACACACCATCAAGAAGTGAATTCTGTAATTTTTATGTTGCCTCAGCTTCCATTTTGAATTTAAGGTGGACCTTCTTGTACCAGAACAGGACTTTGTCACTCTCAACATAATTTCCAGTTGTCCACTTTCCTGTTCCTCACAGTGATCCACCTGCCTTATGCAGCCACTTCCCAGTGACACCTCCCTGAGAAACAGCTAGATACAGACTACTTTACTCACTCCACGGATCTCACTGGTGCCACAGTGACCACCACTCAGTCCTAGGATGACTGGAACGAACTTGTGCCCGTGTGCTGTAAGCTCGCCAATTAGAATTCTCTGAAGAAGACATGCCTGGGTGATGCCCTGGACCCCAGCAGAGGTTTTGGCACGCAGGCCTCTTGCTTTCCCTTTCTTTTTTTTTTTTTTTTTAATTGAATCATAGTTGTGTACATGAGTTCAACCATGGGGTACAGTGTGGGGGCTTCACATGCAATCTGAGATATTTTATCAACCTGATTGACATACCATTCATGATATTTTCTCGTTTATTATATGAAAACATTCTTGATCTTTGTTTAGAAGTTTTCTCGTGACCCTTCGAATATGCACCACACTTGTGATCTCACCCTTTGTCCCATCTCCCCCCACCCTCTCCCTCCCCTTCTCTCCCTCTCCCCTTTCCCCGTCTTCCTGTGCAATAAATGGGTTGTAGCCCTCACTTGAATGATAAAGAATTTGTCTCATATTAGGGGTGTATACATTGGATACTTTTTCTTCCATTCTAGAGATACTTTGCTAAGGAGAACATGTTCCAGGTCCATCCATGTAACACTAGAGGATTTTTAAGAATCTCAGACTTGGAAAACCTTTCCCTTAATAACAACAAACACAAAGGCAGAAAAGGAAATATTCATAAGTTTTACTACATTAAAAAACTGGATTTATACTCTGGTATCTAAGCTACACACTAGCCCAAGTAACGACCTTATCTCTGTATATGTTTGGACAGATGAAATTTTACAAAGTTCTTTAAGTTTCTTTATTCTGAGAGTATCCTATAGACGTTCTATTGTGCTAATGTTTTTAAAGTCAGTTGTAATAATTGCATTGATTATAAATATTTGTAGGTTTTGTACTAAACACTGCTATAAACATGAATAGACTCATTGAAATCACAATTCTGAAAAGGAGACATTCAAACTATAAGCAAGCTGCAGGACTTCTCTTAGGTTTTTCTGACTCTACTTTGAGGGTTCCTCCACAAATAACAGTAACTTATGTGGTGTAAATGAATAAATACAAAAAAACCCTTTCATTTCAAAACACAAATGGAAAAAATAAAATTGATAGAGCTCTTCTTAGAAAATCATGAATTGCCATAGCAACAGATTTTGTTTCTCGTTATAATGTCTGAAGCAATAATAAATGTGAAATAGAAGAAAATACATTGAATTATTTTACTGGGAATAAAATACTTTAAAAAATTATTACTAAGTATATATTAAAGCATACTATGTTTTCAAAAGTTCTTTGTACTGAAATAAGATATCACTTGAAGCTAACTGCTACTTGTCTCAAAAGTGAGGGGAATTACATCCCAAATATGATCTCTGCACCAGCTATGTGATGTCTCCTTACCCATCAGTGTAAGTAAAAAGCTACCCTCTTCATTAATATATTGAAGGGATGAAATCACGTCCAAAAACTATTACAGAGCATTTATTGTTAGTAGCAAGGGCTTTGAGAGTATAAAAAGATCATCCATTCCTACTAGAATATTAAAAGCCTCCCTTTTGGTTGAGAGCATTGTGCTTTAACTACTTGACTACTTCAGAGAAATGGTGATGAAGAACAGTATTTTATTCCATGGGCCAAATATCACATCATCACAAATATGTTATGTGTACACACACACAAACCACAGACACGTGCATACAGACAAAGTTTAACAATCTTTGATACTTTCTAAGAAATATATGGATGTATTTAAATATGTATACACCTACAAATACACACACACATGTTTGAGGTCTGAACCCAAGTTTCATGTTTGAAACTGACTAAAGGAAACACCACAGAATTAATTTTCAGCAGAGCCATTTTGTCTCCCTTTGTTGGGAACAGTGACTGGTCAGAGTCCCATCTTTTAACAGTCTGGAATTATGTTCTCATAATAAAGCTTCCTCTGAGTGTCATTTTGCTTTTGTACAACCTAAAGATACACTAAGTTTTTGCAGTGGAAGGAGGCCAGATAGCTGACTAGAGACCGCTTTTTGCCAGAAGCTCCCATCCAGAAGACAAATTAGACTGAAGTTATCTCAGACAAGTTGAAATGGGGGGAATTGAACATAAGAAAAAGAAATCAAAGTGCTCAACATCCCTACTGAGACAAACTGCAAGGATGCAAAAGAGGAAAGAGGAGAACAGAGAATAGTTACAAAGTGACTAGCCTGCAGGTGCTTGGTGCCAAACAGAAAGGAGACCCACTCCATCTGGGGGCTTTGCATGGACTATCCTGAGCAGTGAATAGAGGACCTCTCCCCCACAGGAAAGAGCCACAAAGTCTCAGTTTTCCTGTACTTAGAAATTTCCACCTCTGGTCTACATCCTGCCTGGCATAAGGGTGAACAAATTTTTTTACCACCACCTTGAGCTCACAGCCCATCCCCACTCTTGTTGCCTGACATGCATGCAAAGGCCTACTTCTGAGCACCTGGCAAGGCAGAGTTCTAGCCCAGCCAGACTTCTGAAATTCTGTCCCACCCCCATGCACCAGAAATAAAAAGTAGCTCTAGACTGCAGAAACACAGGTTTCAGAGAACACTTTCTCTCTCACAATAACCAGCCAAACCTTTCACTGACCACAGGAAGAGGAGATACAGGTCCTGTATCCTCAGTGTGACTGATGAGACCTCTGAGGGTTCTTAGCATTGTGTGGTACAGTGAAACAAATGTGCCCCAGCCACCACTTCCAGAAGAAATTATGGCTTGGCTGCACTGACTTTGGCAAGGTGTGGTCTCTTGTAGATCTCAATCCTGCTTGAGGGGACCTTTTTCCAGCCCTTTGGAGTGGCTCTGCCAAGCACCTGTACCTAGCATCTCCTGGCACTCCTGCTTACTCAGAGAGAGACAGGCCTAGCCTCAGCTGACCCCACAGTAAGAAGGTTTGGGTGGATCTTTTCTCACAGCCACAAGTGATAATCACAGTGTACCTGGTCTTCAGCAGGACTATGACAAAAAGCCACAGCTTTTTAAATTCATTTGTGCAAGAGTATTTGAGCCCACAGGGTAGAAATAGTTGGGTAATCTGCGATTCTTTATCTCCAGCTGCCACCAATGGCATGAGACTGCAGCAGTTGGAATCTATTACAAAAGGGATTCCAGAAAAAAGAAGGCAGCCCTTTTAAACTGGGTGGAGGATGGACTGATATTAGGACAGAAACAGATCATGCTAACCGGGACACATTCCCAGCATACAAGCACCACTATGAGGTCTGAACCCAAGCGCTCTCCACCCAACATAGAGAAATCAACATCAGCCCTCAGAGACTATCACACTCCAGCCCCAAAAGGGAGCTTCATGAGGCTGCGTGGGAGACTATCACACTCCAGCCCCAAAAGGGAGCTTCATGAGGCTGCGTGGGAAGAGCCACAGGCACAAGCTCTAGCTTATTTGAGTAGTCAGTGGTGAAATGCAGTGGGTTCTATTACCTGGGGCCTCCAGATATGATCTCACAATGCTAATTTTAGTTGTCAAATAGGTCTCTGGGTGTTGACTTAGATAATTAGATTATCTCTCAATATCTATTTAGGGGCAACCTAACATTCCAGCTTACAAAGTATAATAAATAAATTCATAAATAAACTAAAAATTCAGATGGGGAAGCACTAGCAGAAGATCTCTGGCACATGAAAAATCAGAGCAGATCAACCCCTCCAAGAGATTTCAAGAGAAATAGAAGTGAAAATGCCATTCATAGAGAAATTACTGAAATGACAGGAATACTGTTCAGAATATGGATGGCTAATAAGATAAATAGAATTGAGAACATGGAAAAAGAAAGCCTGAAAAGTCCAAAAACCATCTCAAGAGTTTAGTGAAATCACGTAAAGAATGAATGAAGATAAATACATTCAGAAAAGAAAACAGTTGGTTACTGCATCGAAATATCAAGCAATATTAGCAATAATAATGCTAAGAAAGCAACATACTCATGAATGTTGAAGTATGAAATGAAGGATTTATCTTCATTCATTCTTTATGTGTTTTTTCTTTCTAGTCCTTACCTTAAACATTGTTGTTGTTATTGAATTTTAAGCTTTTTAAATTCTAGGAAGGCAAAAAGTGGAAATCTGATTAACACATGTATATATAAAAATAAAAAAATTAATAAAAAAGAGTTTAGTGAAATCAAAGATAACGTCACCAAAGATCTAGATATTATTAATAAGGATACATCAGAGCTTGAGGAATTGAAAAAGGCATTTAAGGAGTTTCAAAACAGTTGAGTCTCAACAACAGAGTAGAAGATGGAGAAGAAAGAATCTCAGAAATCAGACAAGATTTTGAATTAACCCAATAATTCAAAGAGGCAGAAAAAAAAAGGAGAATAAAAGCAGAGCTTTTCCTAAGAGACATATGGGACTACTCTGAAATACCAAACATTTGAATTAGAGGGATTCTTGAAGGAAAAGAAGGTAAAAATGGTACAGAAGCTCTACTTCAAAACATCAAGGTGGAGAAGTTCTCAAACATTGAGAGAGACACAAAAATCCAGATAGTAGATAGTTTCATAACCCCAGAACTACTTTAATTCAAACAAAACAACTCCAAGACACAATGTAATTACATATACCAAAGTCAAAATAAAAGAGAAAATGCTGTAAGCAACCAGTCATAAGAAAATTCTTACCTACAAGAGGAAAAATATCAGGGTGACAGTAACCTTCTCAAGTGAAACTTTTCAAGCCAGAAGAGGGTGGTCATCTATCTTTTCTAAACAAAATAATTTTCTGCCTACGATTCTATATCTTGCTAAACTAGGTTTCATTTTCAATAGGGAAATCAAATATTTTACTGACATACAAACAATTAGGAACTTCACAACAAAACTACCTCTACAGGAAGTACTCAGAACTGTTCCTCACACTGACCAGCATGATAACTAAACACACTCAGAAATTAAAAGACAAACCTAGCCTCCACAAGGAACAAAACAACTCAATGGATCTCCACTAAATAAGACAAACATAACTCCACCATATTTATCAATTCTATCAATAAATGTTAATGGCTTGGCCTTTCTTATTCCACTTAAGAGGTATAAGAAACTCTTATATCACTGAAGAGGCACAGGATGGCTGACTGGATAAAAAGCCCAAACAATACATATGGTGTCTTAAGGAATCACATCAAACTTCTAAGGATGAAACAAGATTCTGGGTGAAGGGATGGAAAACAATATTTCAGGAAAATGGAAATGAGAAGAAACTAGACATTGCAATTAAATCTGCAGATACAATTGAATTTAAACTAACAAAAATAAATGAAACACCAAGATAAACACTATATGTTGGTGAAAGGAACAATACAACAAGAAAAGATTTCAATCCTGAACTTAAATGCTCTGAGATACATAAAATAAACTTTAACTGACCTAAACAATATGATATCCTGAAACTCCATAATAGTTATGGATTTCAACATTCCTGTAACATAACTAGACAGAACATCAAAGCAGAAACTAACCAAAGAAGCAATGGACTTAAACACAATCTTAGAACAAATGGGCTTAAAAGAAGTATATAGAACATTTTATCCTAATAAAATTAAGTATACATTATTATCATCAACCTATGGAACAGCATCCAAAATTGATTATAACTTAGGGCATAATTCAAATTTCAATAAATATAAAATGATATAAATTATACATTGTACCTTCTCAGACCATCAGGAAAAAAAGTAGAACTCAACATCAACAGAAATCATCAAACCAAAAAAAATAAATGTATGCTGAAAGACAGCTGGGTCAAGGAGGAGATAAAGAAGCAAATTGTTAGATTTCTTGAACAAAACAATGAAGCCACAGGCTCTCAAAACCAATGGGATACTGCAAAGGCAGTACTAAGAGAGAAGTTTATAGAGTTAAATGCCCATATCAGGAAAAATAAACAGTGCAAGTCAGCAATCTAATGGACCATACCAAGGATCTGGAAAAGGAAGAGCAAGCCAACCCCAAACCTAGCAGAAGAAAAACTAAAATTTGAGCAGAATTGAAACTGAGGGGAAAAAAGATATCTTAGTTGTTGTATGAGAAATTTTGTGGGAAAGATGAGAAAAGTGAAAATCTCTACCAAAGGATAGAAATAAAAAGAAAGAAAAAATAAAAGGGACTAAAATTCTGTAACCAAAATTGTGGAGCCTCTGCTATGGCATATATACAGAAGACCAAAAATCACTTTATAACAAAGATAATTGTGCCAGAATGTTTACTGCAGCCCAATTCATAATTGCTAAGTCAAGGAAGAAGCCCAAGTGCCCACTGACCCACGAATGGATTAATAAATTGTGATATATGTACACCATGGAATATTATGCAACCTTAAAGAAGATGGAGATGTTACCTCTTTTATGTTTACATGGATGGAGCTGGAACATATTCTTAGCAAAGTATCTCAAGAATGGAAGAAAAAGTATCCAATGTACTCAGTTCTACTATGAAACCAATATTTAAGCACCCACACTTCCATATGAAAGCTATAACCCAACTACAGCCCAAGATGAAGGAGGAAGGGGAGGGGAGGGCGAAGGATGGGTAGAGGGAGGGTAATTGGTGGGACCACACCTATGGTGCATTTTATAAGGGTACATGTCAAATCTACTAAGTGTAGAGTATAAATGTCCCAACACAATAATTAAGAAAGTGCAGTGAAGGCTATGTTAACTAGTTTGATGTAAGTATTTCAAAGCACATTGTACCCCATAAATGCATTATTGTACACAGCTAAGATTTAATTAAAAAAAAGAAAGTAAAAATGAAAAAAAAATACAACTAAACCAAACAAAAACCAGCAGCAACAGCCATGACAACCAAAATAACTATGGAATAAATTGATAACTGGAGTAAAAATGAAGGAAATACATATATTTAGCCTGGTCACCAGGTGGTGCTGTGTTAGGAGACAGAGAACATACACTGGTTTTGTTGTATAAGGTGGGGGTCAGAAGCCACTCTCTAGTTGCAGAGGAGATCCAATCCTGTCTTCCTGACTTATTTACCTTCAATCAGGGCCTCGTCATTTGTTAACATTCCATTTCTGCAGGATTGGGGTCCTAAAGATCTCACCAACTTTCTTAGGAGGCTCTTCAAATATTGCCCCCTGAAAACAAGTGGCTTTCCAGGGAATGCAGGGGCTATTCAGTTCACTCCAAGGATAGTTGTCTAAGCTCAACAGGTGTGCCAGATCTGTATGTGTACTAGGACCCTGTGGACTGTTCCTCCCATGGACCTTCCCACAGTGGCGGTATGTTGCCTTTATCCAGGCCTTTTGGGAGTTCTAGCTCTCCCTGCTCTCAATCCTGGCCACTTGATGCTATTGGAGTCCACTCTCATTTCAGCCTTCCAAGGCAGCTCCAGTGAGTACCTCTGTCTAAAATCAAAAAACTGCATGACAGTCTTTTCCTTTCCCCAAGGAAAAAAATAACCAAATTAAATCAGAAATAAATGAAACTTAAAACAAAAGAATCATTCACAAAATTAATAAAACAAAAAAATTGATTGTTTTGAAGGACAAATGAAATCAATAAACCTTTGGCCAGATTAACTAGAAACAGAAAAGCAAAATTTCCAGTAACCTAAATCTAAAACAAAACAAGGGAAAATAACAGATACTATAGTGATACAAGAGATCATCTCTGACTACTAAAAACACTCTCTGCCTAGACATTTGACAATGTGGAGGAAATGGACCAATACCTTGAATCACACCATCTCTTCAAAGTTAATCAGGAAGGAATTGATTTCTTGAACAGACCAATATCAAGTACTGAGATTGAAAAAAAAAAAACAATAAAAAAATCTTTCAACAAAAAAAGCCCTTGATCAGGTGGATTCACACAAGAATTCTATCAAACCTTCAAAAAAGAGCTTGTACATATACTGTAGAAACTATTCCAAACCATCGAGAAGGAAGGAACCTTCCCTAATACAGTCTAAACAAACATCACCGTGATACCAGAGCCAAGAAAGGACCTAACTAAAAAGGAGAACCTCAGACCAATTTCACTAATGAATATTGATGCAAAAATACTCAATAAAATCTTAGCCAATAAGATTACAGTAACACGTTAAAAAAGTATAGATCACAATCAAGTAGGCTACATCCCAGGGAATTATGGCTGATTTAACATACAGAAATCCAAAAATGTAATTCACCATATCAATACAAGCAAACACCAAAACCATTTGATCCTCTCAATACATTCAGAAAAACAATTTGACAAAATCCAGCATCCTTTCCCAACAAGAACACTTAAGAAAATAGGCATAGTTGGCACATTTCTTATGCTGATTGAAACCATCTTTGACAAACCCACATCCAACATCATATTGAATGGAATAAAACTTAAAGCTTTACACTTAGTACTGGAACCAGACAAGGATGTCTTATATGACCACTGGTATTCAACAGAGTTCTTGAAGTTCTAGCACATGCATTCAGTTAAACTGGAAACATTTCCACTTAGATCAGGAACCAGACAAGGTTGCCCATTTTCTCCATTGCTCTTTAAAATTGTAAATTTTAGCCATTGCAATTAGGGAAGAAAAGGCGATCGAGGGTATCCATATAGGGTCAGAAGAGATCAAACTTTCACTCTGCTGAAAGATGATATGAATGTGTATATCTGAAAAACACCAGGGATTCTACTACAAAACTTTTAGACGTGATCAAGGAATACAGCAGTGTCTAAGGCTACAAAATCAACACTCATAAATCTGCAGCCTATAAATATACCAACAATAGCCAAGCTAGTAGTGCCAAAGAAGATGAAATATTTTGGAGTTTACCTAACAAAAGACGTGAAAGAACTCTATAAAGAGAACTATGAAACTCTAAAAAAAGAAATAGCTGAAGATGTTAACAAATGGAAAAACATACCATGCTCATGGCTGGGAGGAATCAACATTGTCAAAATGTCCATATGATCCAAAGCAATATACAATTTTAATGCAATTCCTATTAAAGCTCCATTGTCATATTTTAAAGGTCTCAAAAAAATAATACTTCATTTTATATGGAATCAGAAAAAAAACCTCAAATAGCCAAGACATTACTTATAAACAAAAATAAAGCAGGAGGAATTACGCTACCAGACTTGAGACTGTACTATAAATCGATAGTGACCAAAACAGCATGGGATTGGCACAAAAACAGAGAGGTAGATGTTTGGGACAGAATAGAGAGCCAAGAGATGATCCCAACTACTTACTGTTATTTGATCTTTGACAAGCTAATGAAAAACATTCAGTGGAGAAAAGATTACCTATTTAACAAGTGGTGCTGGATGACCTGGCTGGTGACCTGTAGAAGACTGAAACTGGACCCATACCTTTCACCATTAACTAAGATAGACTCACTGTATTTAAGATTTAAACTTAAGACATGAAACTATAAAAATACTATAAGAAAGTGCAGGGAAAACTCTTGAAGGAATCAGCTTGGGTGAATATTTTACGAAGAGGACTCCCCAGGCAATTGAAGCAGTATCAAAAATACTCTACTGGGATCTGATGAAACTAAAAAGCTTCTGTACAGCAAAGACCACAGTAAGTATAGCAAGTAGATAGCCCTCATAATGGGAGAACATAATTTGCAGGTTATACCTCTGACAAAGGTTTAATAACCAGAATCCACAGAGAACTCAAGTGTATTCATAAGAAAAGAACAAGTGATCCCATTTCAGGGTGGGCAAAGGACTTGAAGAGAAACTTCTCTAAAGAAGACAGGTGCACGGCCTACAAACACATGAAATAATGCTCACCATCCTTAATCCTCAGAGAAATGCAAATCAAACCTACTTTGAGATATCATCTAACTCTAGTGTGATTAGCCTACATAACAAAAATTCCAAAACCAGAGATGTTGGCATGGATGTGGAGAAAAGGGAACATTTCTACACTGCTGGTGGGAATGCGAACTAATACATTCCTTTTGGAAGGATATCTGGAGAATACTTAGAGGTCTAAAAATAGACCTGACATCCAATCCTATAATTTCCTTACTAGGTATGTACACAGAATACCAAAAATCACATTGTAACAAAGATACCTGTGCCAGAATGTTTATTGCAGCCCAATTCATAATTGCTAAGTCATGGAAGAAACTCAAATGCCCATCAACCCACATATGGATTAATAAATTGTGGTACATGCATACCATGGAATACTATGCGGCCTTGAAGAAAGATGGAGACTTTACCTCTTTCATGTTTACATGGACGGAGCTGGAACATATTCTTCTTAGCAAAGTATCTGAAGAATGGAAGGAAAAGTATCCAATGTACTCAGCCCTACTATGAAGCTAATTTAGAGCTTTCATATGAAGGCTATAACCCAATTATAGCACAAGAATATGGGGAAAGGGGCAAGGGAGGAGAGGGTAAGGGGGAAGATGGGTGGAGGGAGGGCAATTGGTGGGGCCACACCTGCAGTGCATCTTAGAAGGGTACAGGTAAAACTTACTAAATACAGAATACAAATGTTTTCATACAATAACTAAGAAAATGCCATGAAGGTTATGTTAAACAGTTTGATGAAAATATTTCAGTTTGTATATGAAACCAGCACATTGTACCCCATGGTTGCATTAATGTACACAGCTATGATTTAATAAAAAAAATAAAAAAACTACTCAAGATAGATAAAAGATGTAAATCTAAGACATGCAATGATAAAAATTCTGGAAGGAAGTGTAGGTAAAATTCTTGACTATATTGGCCTGGATAAAGATTTTATGAATTATTCAGTGGAAATGTCAATAACAAATTAAACACATTAGACTCAATTAAAGTGAAAAGATTCTGCACAGCTAAGGACATAGCAACTGAAGCACACAGACAACCGCAGAAGCAAAAAAGTTATCTGCATGTTACAAATATGACACAGGCCATTTTTAAATGTCTTCTATTATTTCTTTTCTTAGGGTTTCATAATTCTATTTGTACACGTCCTCCACCTCATTACTAGGTCTATTCCTAGGTATTTCATTTTCTTTGATGGTATTGTGAAGCTACTGATACCAGGGATTTACACAGAACTCAAAATAAGCAACAATAAAAGAATAAATAATCCCAACTATTACTGGGCAAGAGACATGAACAGAATGTTCTCTGAGGAAGATAGATGAATACCTAACAAACATATGAAAAAATGCTCACTGTCCCTTACCTTCTGAGAAATGCAAATCAAACTATCCTGAGATATCACCTAATCCCAGTGAGATCAGCCCACATCACAAAGTCCCAAAGTTGTAGATGCTGGTGTGAATGGGGAGAGACAGGAACACTTTTACGCTATTGGTGGAACTGAAAATTAATATAGCCTCTTTGAAAGAATCATGGAGAATCCTCAAAGGACTCAAATTAGAACTCCCATTTGACCCTGCCATCCCACTACTAGGCATCTATCCAAAAGGAAAAAGAAATCATTCTATCATAAAGACATTTTTACTAGATTGTTTATCACAGCTCAATTTGCAATTGCTAAGAGCAGAAACAATCTAATTGCCCATCAACTCAGAAATTGATTAACAAACTGTGGTATATGTACACCATAGAATATTATTCAGCTGCTAAATAAGATGTTATCTTTATATCTTTTGTATTAACCTAGATGGAGTTGAAATACATTCTTCATTGTAAAGTAGTACAAGAATGCAGAAGCAAATATCCAATGTGCTCTATACTAATATTAATCTGGCAGACTATCTTAATTCATGCCTGCTTTGAAAACAAACAAACAAACAAACAAACCTCAATTCAATTCAAGTTCAGAGGGAAAGGGCTGGCGGGAGGAATTGGTGTTCTCCCTCTCAATAACTAGGTGTATATGGCACATCTTTTGGGTGTGGGACACAACTCTAGATTTTACTTTACTTAACAAATTCAAATATTGTAACCTGGTCATCTGTACCCTCACATTAACATGAAATTAAAAAATAAATAAGTAAAATTGATAAATTCTTGTCCAGACTAACTAGAAAAGATCTCTAACAACCTCAATCAAAAATGATAAAGGGAAATAACAACAGCTACAACAGAGATAAAAAAGACCATCAGTGGTTTCCACAAAATCTATGCCAAGAAATTTAGAAACATAGAGGAAATGTACCTATTCCTGGAGTCATGTCTCCTTCCTAAACTCAACCAGAAACAAATTATAAATTTTGAATAGACCAATATCAAGCACTCAAATTTCATCCACAATTAAAAATCTTCTAAAAAGTCCTGGACTGGGTGGTTTTTCACAAGATTGCTACCAAACATTTGAGGGGAGCTAGTACCTATATTGCATAATCTATTCTAAAATATGGAAAAGGAAGTCATCCTCTCTAATATCTACAAAGAAAATATCACCCTGATTTCAAAACCAGGAAAGGACCCAACAAAAAAGTAACATATAGATCTATATTATTAATGAATATTTATAAAAAATACTAAATAAGATCCCAGCAAACAGGATTCATCTACACACTAAAAAAAAAAATTATACATCAGGTGGGCTTTACCCCCAGGGATGCAAGGTTTGTTGAACATACGTAAATCCATAAATGTAATTCACCACACAAATTACAGAAGCAAAAACAAAGACCATGTGATCCTCTTAATAGACACAGAAAAAAAAAAAAAAAACATTTGACAAGATTCAGCATCCCTTTTTACAAGTACACCCAATAAAGCAGACATAGATGGGATGTTTCTTTAACTAATATAGTGTATGTACAACAAACCCACAGCCAATTTCATATTGAATGGAGTAAAACTTGAATTTGTACTTTTTAAAATGGAATTTCTATTTAAAACTGGAACCAATGGCTCGGCGCCTGTGGCTCAACGGGCTAAGGCGCCAGCCATGTACACCTGAGCTGGCGGGTTTGAATCCAGCCCAGGCCCGCCAAACAACAATGACGGCTACAACCAAAAAATGGCCAGGCGTTGTGGCGGGTGCCTATAATCCCAGCTACTTGGCAGGAGACTTGCTTGAGCCCAGGAATTGGAGGTTGCTGTGAGCTGTGATGCCATAGCACTCTATCCAGGGTGACAGCTTGAGGCGCCTGTGG
This sequence comes from Arctocebus calabarensis, assembly GCA_963573935.1. Classification (NCBI taxonomy): domain Eukaryota; kingdom Metazoa; phylum Chordata; class Mammalia; order Primates; family Lorisidae; genus Arctocebus; species Arctocebus calabarensis. Next base: position 52,611 of record CAUYON010198791.1, read on the forward strand.
CTCAGCAGGCTAAGGCGCCAGCCACGTACACCTGAGCTGGTGGGTTCGAATCCCGCCCAGGGCCTGCCAAACAGCAATGACGGCTTCAACCAAAAAATGGCTGGGCATTGTGGCGGGCACCTGTAGTCCCAGCTACTTGGGAGGCAGGGGCATGAGACTCGCTTGAGCCCAGGAATTGGAGGTTGCTGTGAGCTGGGATGCCACAGCACTCTATCCAGGGTGACAGCTTGAGGCTCTGTCTCAAAAAAATAAAAAAATAAAACTGGAACCAAAAAAGCATGCCTAATATTGCCACTGCTACTCACTGTCATGTTGGAAGTTCTAGCCAATTAAATCAGGCAAGAGGATATCAAGGGTATTCAAATGGGGACAGAGGAGGTAAAAAATATTGCTCTTTGCAGATGATATGATTTTAAACTTGGAAAAGCCAAGGGTCTCAACCACAAAGCACCTGAAAATGATCTAGGAATACAGCAAGGTCTCCAAATACAAAATCGACGTCCATCAATCAGTAGCCTTTTTATATGTATGCCAACAACTGTCAAACTGAGAGTCAAATCAAAGACACAATTCCTATAGTTGTGATTCATCTCTCATATAAAAGTGTGAGTGATTATAAATTGGTTTTATAGTAGTACTGAGTACACTGGATTTTTTTTTTTTTATTCCTGAGAAACTTTACTAAGAAGAATATTTTCCAATCTGTCCATGATGAAGAAGGGAAAGAGAGAGAGATGGGAAGGGGGGGGTTTGATAGAGGGAAGGCTAATGGTGGGACCTCACCTATGAAGCATATTGCAAGGGTACAAGTCAAAGCTATCAAGTATTGAACACAAATGTCTTAACACTGCAATTAAGTAAATTAGGTGAAAGCTATGTTAATTAGTAGGATGTAAGCACTCCAATTTGTACAAATAATACATTGAATCCCTCAAAGGCATAAATGTATTCATGATCTATGTACATATGACTTAATAAAAAAATAGTTTAATACCAGGATAAAAAGAAAGACACAATTCCTTTCACAGTAGCTTCAAAAAACAAACAAATAAACAAACAAACAAACTACCTGGAAATACACCCAACAAAGGAAGTTAAGGGTCTCTACAGAGAGAACTATGAAGCCCTGAAAAAGGAAAAAGCAGAAAAAAACAATAGAAGAACATACTAAGTTCATGGCTGGGAAGAATCAACATTGTAAAAATATCCATACTACTCAAAGTGATCAATAGATTTAATGTAAACCCCATCAAAGTACCAACGTCATACTTTGAAGAACTAAAATAAAGTACTTCATTTTCTATGGAACCATTCAAAAAACAATAATAGCCAATATAACTTTAAGAAATTAAAAAAAATAATCTGGAGGCATCACACTACCAGACTTCAGGTTATAGTACAAGTTTATAGTGATCAAAACAGCAAGGTACTGGCACAAAAATAGAGATAAAGCCCTATAAACAGAATACAGAATATAGAGATTAAACAAGCCATATATCACCATCTGATCTTTGGTAAACCAAACAAAAGTGTACACGGGGGGAGAAATCCCTATTTAATAAATGGTGCTGCGATAACTGGTTAGTCACAAGTAGAAGACTGAAACTGGATGTGAACTTCTCATCACTAACAAGAAACTGACTCTTGCTGGATAAAAGATTTAAATTTAAGACAAAAAATTATAAAATTCTTAGATGAAAGGATTCTTGATGCTGTCAGTCTTGGAAAAGGATTTACAAAGAAGACTCCCTTGGCAATTGCAGCAACACCATAAATAAGTAAATGGGGTATAATCAAGCTAAAAAGCATCTGCACAACTAAGGGTACAACAGCTAAATCAAACAGACAACCTTTAGAATGGGAGAAGATTTTTGCATGTCATGAATCTGACAAAGGACTGATAACTAGAATTTACAGAGAACTCAAATCAATCAACAAGCGCAAACACTCCCATTTAATAAGTGGGCAAGAGACTTGAACAGAAACTTCTCTGAAAATGGCAGGCCAACAAACACATGAAAAAATGCTCACATCACTCATCATCAGAGAAATGCATATCAAAACCACTCTGAGATATCACCTAAACCCAGTGAAAATAAGTTACATCACAAAATTCCAAAGATCCAGATGGCTCGCATGGGTGCAGAGAGAAGGGAATACTTTACACTGCTGGTGGATTGCAAGCTAATAAGGTTTCTTTGAAAAGGAGTATGAAAATTCTCAAACTGCTAAATGTAGACTTTCCATTTGATCCTGCAATCCCATTACTAGGTATCTACCCCAAAGTGAAAGTGAAAAAGAAGTCATTTTATCACAAGGACATTCGCACTAGAATGTTTATTGTAGCTCAATTCACAATTGCAAAAATGTGAATTAGCCTATGAAAGATTTGCCTACATGAAACCTATGAATGGATTAATAAACGGTGGTATATATATATATATATTATGGAATATTATTCAGCTGTAAAACTAAATAGAGACTTTACGTCTTTTGTGTTTTGTATTTACCTGGATAGAGTTGAAGAATATTCCTCTCAGTAAAGTATTACAAGAATGAATAAGAAAGTATCCAATGTACTCAATACTTATATGAAATCCAAGGGAAAAACAACTGTATACCCATATGAGAGAAAAACCACAAGTATATTTAAGTGGGTGAGGAGGAAGGGAGGCAAACTGGAAAAGGGAGGAGGAAGAGAGACTAATAGGCACATTGTAAAGTTATATAGCACACCCCCAGATAAAGGGCTCAACTACAACTGGAAATTTACCTTAGAACCACAAACAATATAACCTAATTATTTGTATCCTCATATTAATCTGAATATATATATATGTGTGTGTGTTCTGGAAACAGAAAAATGTTTTGGACTCAAAGCATTGGAAAGAAAATAATTGAAAGGTTAATTAAGAGCATAATCCTCAATAAAACTATAAAAAGAAAGTAGCCCACTAAAACACAAGCACATTTGTCACTAAAGAATTACTCTAATTTTAACTAGATAAATGATAGCCAAATTCATCAAGGAACAATAGTTCTTAAATACAGGTAGATACATTTTTGTGAAAAAATTGTCTTCACAGAATATTAACCTGGTTTCATTATAGTTTCCACCCTATTCAGTGTGTATTTTAACATACAAACCATCTAAATCAAGATTTATGTCAGTGACTGAACTCAACTTCCCTGCCCTTCCTTTGTGTTGAAAAGATATACTGAGCATCAGGTTAGATACTAAGATTTGTAATAAGTAATTTTAGCTGTAAATTCATAGTTTCTTCTTAAGATGACACAACAGTTCTGTTTTATATATAAGTAATACATAGTAAATCAAAGTGATATTATAAGTAAGACTTATAAAGTAAAAAATATATAATTTTCCCTAACTTCTCGAAGATGATAGTCTAGGGGCAGCCCCTTTGCAGCTTCTTCTGACAAAAGTGGAGAGAAGCATGAGCAGGCACCACCATTTGGACCACCCCACCCACAGATAGTGATGTGAGGGCGGGGAGTGACTGCTCGGGACAACAAGAGCAGAGCAGAGGCGGGAAGAAATGGTGAAAAAAACAGGTGAAAAGGAGGCGAGGGGCCCCGAGGCAGAGACTGCATGTGGGGATCACTGCCCAATCTGGGGTGTGGGAGGCCATAACAATCCCTCACAGTCCTTTGCTGTGATCAAACTGAATCCTAGGAGACAGGAAAGAAGGGGAATGAACAATGACAACCCCCTCCCCCAGATATCAGGTGCACCCTCGGTCTTGTTGGAGAGTAAGGAAACCAACTCGAGGCTTCTCTAAACCAGAGCCAGTGAGCTGCTGCTAAGAACATCCATCACTGAGCACAGATGGATCCAGGTGCAGGAATGGGTGAGAAGGGAGGAGATCAGTGCATAACCTTGTACTGGGAAGATGGTGGCTCACATCCTCACCTCAGCAGGCTAAAGAGGCACAGGAATCACTATAGCCTGTGACTGCTGTCACTCCAGTTGGCTCTACTTGGCATGGATTCCTAGCGGCTCTGAAGCCCTGTGGTTTGGTCTGCCTCACAAATGACACCGAGTCTGCCCTCCAGGCATGGGGACCCACCACCAACTTGGTCACATGGTTTTGTCAGTTTGGAGTGGCCACCAATCGGGTGCCTCCTAGCAGACTCCAGGTCCTGTTCAAAACACTGAGAAGGAAGGAACCTTCCCAACTCCTTCTACAAAGCAAAAAGTCACCCTCATACGAAAGCCAGGAAAGGACAGGAAAAAAAAAGTGCAGACCAATATCATTAATCAATGTTGAAAAAATGCTCAACAAAACCTTAGCAAACAATTCAGCTACACATCAAAAAAATATTTCATCATGCTAAGTTGGACTTCATCCCAGAAGGCAAGGCTGCTTTAAAACATGAAAATCTATAAACTGTGGAGATAGAAAAATTATGAAGGAAAAAAGTGAAGCATTTGTGAGGAGTAGAAATGGCAAGAGACTGTCTCTTCATCTTGGAAGCTGAAGACAGCCACATGAATAAAATGCTTAACCAGTTTTGAACAAGTTAAAGATTAGATTAGAAAGCAGCCAATTGGGCTGGTTGGAATAGATCAGCAGTATAGATTAAAAGGTTATTAATATCTCTCCCCTTTTACAGTGTATGTTCCCTTTTAAAAGTTAATTCTAACACAGATCCTTTGCCCACTCCCCTAGATATTATTCCCTTAGGTCTTATGTAATACCACCCATATGCCACATGTGGGAACATAGTTTCCTTGACTCCTAAATAATCATGATAAATCAGCTAATGCTATATTGTAAATGTTACTGAAACACAGTAAAAGGCCTGGTGAGATTTCAGATGGGGTGACATTCTCCCAGTGTATCTTTATGCTAGTGAGAGTGTTTGCGTCTCTGACCCTCATCAGTTGTTTCTCTGGGAATAACTGAGTGAGAATCTTTTTTTGTCACACCAACTCCTCTGATTTAGCCAGGATCCAAGGAACTTAGTGATGGCAAACAGCAACAATAAATATGATTCACTACAGAAGCAAAGGTAAAATCAAGGACCATGTGATCCTCTCATTAGATGCAGGGAATATACTTTACAAAGTTTAGCATCCTTTTTTGACAGGAACACTTAAGAAAATTGGCCTATATGGGACATTCCTTCAACTGAAAGAAGCTATCTATGACAAACCTACAGCTACTATCATACTGAATGGAGTAAAACTGAAAGATTCCCAGTTAGAATTGGAACCAGACAATGATGTCCACTATTGCCACTACTGTTCAAGATAGTGCTAAAGTTCTAGCCAATGCACTCAAACAACAGAAGGACAGGAGGGATATCCAATATTGGGACAGAGGAGGGCAAATTATCCCACTTTGTGGATGACATGATCTTACATTTAGAAAACCTCCAATGACTCAACCACAAGACTCCTGTAAGTGAAGAAAGAATAAAGTCTCAGGATATAAAATCAATATCCAGAAATCAGTAGTCTGCATATATACCAACAACAATAAAGCATAGAACTAAATCAAAGATACAACATTCTTCTGAGCAGCATCAAAGAAAATGTTGTACCTTGAAATATATAACAAAAGATGTGAAAGATCTCTACAGAGAGAACTATAAAATACCAGGAAAAGAAATTTCAAGACAAATGCCAGGTGCAGTGGCTCATGCCTGTAATCCCCGCACTCTGGGAGGCCGAGGTGGGTGGATTACCTAAGCTCATGGGTTCAAGACCGGCCTGAGCAAAAGTAAGACCCTATCTTTACAAATAGCCAAGCATTGTGGAGGACACCTGTAGTCCCAGTTACTCAGGAGGCTGAAGGAAGAGAATAGCTTGAGTTTGAGGTTGCTGTGAGCTATGACACCAGGGCACTCTACCAAGGATGACAAAGTGAAACTCTGTCTAAAAAAAAGAAAAGAAATTTTAAGAAATGTTAATGGATAGAACACATCATGCTCACAGCTGGGAAGAATCTACATAATTAAAATACCTACCCAAGATGTCTACTAATTTAATGCAATCCTTATTAAAACACCAACATAATACTTTGAATGCCTTCAAAAAATAGTCCTACATTTCTGTGGAATGAGAAAGAAAAAAAAATGGCCAAAGCAATTCTAATATATAAGAGAAAATAAGACATCACTTCACCAGATTTCAGTCTATGATACAAGTCTATAGTGATTAAAATAGCATGGTTAAGGCACATAAACAGAGACATGAATGTATGGAACAGGACAAAGAATCTAGAGATGAAACAAGTCTCAAATCACCATCTGATCTTTGATAAACCAAATAAAAGCATACACCAGAGAAAGGAATTTCTATTGAATATCAGCTGCTAGGGGAACTGGTTAGCCACATGTAAATGACTGAAACTGGACCTACACCTCTCACCACTTAACAAAAGTTGATTCACAATGTACAAAGATTTAAATCTAAGAAATGAAAAATCCTAGAAGAAAGTATCGGAAAATCTTTTAATCTTATTGGCCTAGGGAAAGAACTTAGGAAGACTCACTAGCAATACCAGCAAAACAAAAATAAATTGGACCTTATTGAGACAAAGAGTTTGTTACAGCAAATAACACAATCAACAAATCAAAAAGACAGACAAAAGATAAGAAATGATATTTGCATGCTACCCATCCAACAAAGGGCTGATAACCAGAATCTACAAAGAACCTAAGAAATCGACAAGATTGAACAACCCCATTAAAAAGTGGGTAAGATGGGGAAAGGACAAGATGGCCAACTAGAGGCAGCTTTCACCAGCGCTCCTGTCCAGTAGGAGAAACATTGACTGAAATAAAGTCAAAGAAGTCAAAATTAGGGAGTTAAGCACAAGGAAAAGAAATTAAAGCGCACATCATCCCCACTGAGACAAGCTGCAAAGGCAAGAAACAGAAAGACTACACAGATCAGGTACAAAGAACAAGAATGAAAGTGCCTGACAATGAAGGTGCTGGGAGACCCCTCCCCAACTAGGAGGTATGCCATGAGCTTTCCAAGTGTGAGCAGGGACAAAGGATCTCTCCTTTGTTGTCTCTCAATGGGAGAGATCAACAGGATCCCAGTTCTCCAGCACCTAGGAATTTTCACCTGGTACAAAAGTGAACAAATTTTCTCTCTGCAGTCTTGAGGCCACAGCCCACTCTCCCTGATTTCTGGTTTCCTGAGGGACTGCCTCCTCCAGAGGCTAGAGTGTTTGGCAGGTTCTCTGAGAGATGTCTGCATTGTGTGGCCTACTGAACTGAGCAACATCCTGCCCTGATGCAAGAGAAAACAGTGGCACCACAGTTTTGCTTTGGCATGACATGACCTCTCCAGGCGAGATCTCACTCATGCCAGGAGGAACCTTCCCCCTGTATGGTTTCAGTGGTGACCCTTGGCTCCCCTCCTAGCAACTTGAAAAGAGACAGGCCTATCTTCAGGAAACCCACACTGAGAAGGTGAGGGAACCAGACCCCCATCCTCAGCCATGGGTGGTAGGTGAATATTATATAATCTGCAGCCAGGACTCCATGGAGGAAGGATTGTGGTTTCTCTTAACTTGTTTATGTGGGGGTGGCTCACATTGCCAGAGTGAGTTCGATTGGAACTCTTGGTCAGAACTACCCATAGATTCTTATTCTTTAGCTGCAACTGGCTGTGGCTATCGGTTCACTACTAATACACATTTGTTTGTGCAAGGTGGGGGTTGGCACCATGAGGGGTGGGAAGAGTAGGTATATCTGGAAATTCCTTCCTCTAGCTGTCAAAAGCAGAAGTAGGACCACAGCTGTTTGAATCTCTATATGGTAGAAACTACAGCACATTACTACATCTCTTTTAAACTGGAGCCTGTCCTCCTTTGCACTATCTAAGCAAGGTTGGCCGTCAGAGACTCTCACTGCAGCCCTCAAAGAGATCTTTGTGAGGCTGTGGCGGAAGGGCCATAAGCACAAGTTCCAGATCATTGGCAAAGGGGTGGTTTTCTCTAGTTCCTGGGGCCTCCAGATTTGGTCTCACCCCACCAGTTTTAGTTACCAAAGAGGTCTGTGTGGTGCTCACTAAGGGACCCCAATTATATTATCTCTCAATATCCATTCAGGGACAATGTAACATTATAACTAAAAGAAAACTAAAAGAAATAAATACTAATGAGAAATAAATACTAATGAGTATAAATACTAATGAGTATTTTATTTTATTTATTTATTTATTGTCTTTATTATTAAATCATAACTGTGTACAATAGTGCAATCAAGGGGTACAATGTGCTGGTTTTGTATACAATCTGAACTATTTTCATCAAACTGATTAACATAGCCTTCCTGGCATTTTCTCAGTTGTTATATGAAGACATTTGTATTCTGCATTTAGGAAGGTTCGCCTGTACCCTTCTAAGATGCACCACAGATGTGGTCTCACCAATTACCCTCTCTCCCCTCCCCTCCCTTGCCCCTTTCCCCATATTTTTGTGCTATAGTTGGGTTATACCCTTCATATGAAAGCTATAAATTAGCTTCATAGTAGGGCTGAGTATATTGGATACTTTTTCTTCCGTTCTTGAGATACTTTGCTAAGAAGAACATGTTCCAGCTCCATCCATGTAAACATGAAAGAGGTAAAGTCTCCATCTTTCTTTAAGGCTGCGTAATATTCCATGGTATACATGTACCATAATTTATTAATCCATTCATGAGTAGATGGGCACTTAAGTTTCTTCCATGACTTAGAAATTATGAATTGGGCTGCAATGAATATTCTGGTACAGATGTCTTTGTTACAATGTGATTATGAATATTTTTTAAAAGGTGAAAATACTCATGGGGAAGAGCCATCAGAATAATTATGACAACATGAAAAATCAGAGCAGAACAATCCCCCCAAAGAGATTATAAGGGAGATAAGGCAGAAAATACCACCATAGAGAAAGTACTGAAATGTAAGAAATAGAATTCAGAAAATGGATGGAAATGAGATGATTAGAATTGAGAACAAGATGGAAAGAGTAATAAAAACATAGTCCAAAAGTGATCTCAAAAAATTGGTGAATTTAAAGGTAAACTCGCCAAGGAACTGAACACAATGAAGAAAAACATAACAGAGCTTAAGGAACTGAGAGAAGCATGCAAAGAACATTAAAACACAATACAGAACCCCAGTACCAGAGTAGAACGTGGAGAATAAAGAAGTTCAGAAATTGAAAGTAAGACTTTTTCACTATCCCAATTATTCAAAGAGACAGAAAAAAAAAGGAGCACAAAAACAGAATATTCCCTGAGAGAGTTATGAGATCATGCCAAAAGATCAAACATCTGAATTATAGGTATTCCTAAAGGAAAAGAGGATGGTCCTAGAAGCACTGATGCTCTGCTTCAAGACATTATGGTGGAGAATTTCCTAAATGCAAGAGACAAACTAAACTCAACCAGAAGGAAGTAGAATTTTTTTTTCAGAGTCTCAAGTTTCAGACAGTGTCACCCTGAGTACAGGGCCATGGTGTCACAGCTCACAGCAACCTCAAACTCTTGGGCTTAAGCAATTCTCTTGCCTTAGCCTCCCAAGTAGGTGGGACTGAAGGCACCTGTCACATGCCCAGCTATTTGTTTTCCATTATTGTTGTTGCAGTCGTCATGGTTTTAGCTGGTTGGGGCTATGTTCGAACCTACCAGCCTCGGTGTATGTAGCCAGCACCCTACCCACTGAACTATGGGTGCTGCCCAAGACTAACATCAAGCACTGAAATTGCATCAACAATACAAAATCACCACAACAAATCAACAAACCATGGACTAGACAGTTTCACATCAGAAATTTATCAAGGCTTCAAAGAGAAATTAGTTCCTATATTGCATAACCTATTCCAAAACATAGAGAAGGAAGGATCCTCTCCAATACAGTCTATGAACCAAATATCACCCTGATTCCAAAACCAAGAAAAGACTCAACAAAAAAGAAAAAGTATAGGCCAATATAATGATCCAAAAATATTCAGTAAGATCCTAACACACAGAATACAGGTACACATTAAAAAATATACATCTTGATCAAGTGGATTTTATACCAGGGGTGCAAATTTGGTTGAACACATGTAAATCCATAAATGGAATTCACCCCATAAGTAAATTCAAAATGAAGACCATATGATTCTCTCAATTGATGCATAAAAGGCTTTTAACAAACTCCAGCATCATTTTCTGAGAAGAACATTTCAGAAAATAGGCTTAGGTGAGACATTTCTGAATCTGATAGAGGCCATCTACAACAAATCCATAGCCAATATCACATAACATAACATGGAGTAAAACTGAAAGCATTTCCTCTTAGAATTGAAATTAGACAAGGATGACCACTATCGCCACTGCTATTCAACATAGTGTTGGAAGTCCGAGCCATTGAAATCAGGCAAAAGAAGGAGATCAAGAATATTCAAGTAGGGACAAAGCAGGTCAAACTCTTGCTCTTTGAGGATAACATGACATTATACCTGGAAAATGACAAAGCTCATCTACAAAGCTCTTAGAAGTGATCAAGAAATATAGTAAATTCTCAGGATACAAAATCAATGTGTACAAACCAGTAGCCTCCATTTATGCCAATAACAGTCAAGCTGAGCATCAAATCAAAGACATAACACCTTTTATAGTAGTTTTACCTTTTACAATAGTTCCAAAGAAGACAAAATACCAGGAAATATATCTAACAAAGTAGGAGAGGATCTCCATAAAGAGAACTATGAAACTCTGAGAAAAGAAATAGCAGAAGACATTAACAAATGGAAGAACATACCATGCTCATGGCTGGGAAAAATCAACATTGTTAGAATGTCCATACTCCCCAAAGCATTCTATAGATTTAATGCAATCCCCATCAAAACACCTATGTCACACTTTGAAGAACTTGAAAAAATAGTAGTTCATTTCATATGGAATAAAAAGACACAAATCTAACCTCAACAAACTTACTTATGATAAAAATTTAAAAAATAAAAACAAATCTGGAGGTATCACATTACCATATTTCAGGCTATTCTATAAGGCTATAGTAACCAAAATGGCATGGTACTGGCACAGAAAGAGGCGTACTGATCTATGGAATAGAATAGAGAATCTAGAGAAGAACCCAGCCATGTATTGCCATATGATCTTTGATAAACCACACAAAAGCATGAACTGGGGAAAGGAATCCTTATTTAACAAATGGTTCAGGGAGAACTTGTTAGCTATATGCACCATTGCCAAAAATTGATTCTCACTGGATAAAAGATTTAAATTTAAGACATGAAACAATAAAAATGCTAGAGTGTTGGATAAACCACTTGACAAAACTTCCCTGGGAAAGATTTTATGAAAAAGGTCCCCATGGTAATTGCAACAACACCAAAAATAAGTAAATGGGACATAATCAAGCTAACAAGACTCTGTCCATTTAAGGGCACCATAACTAAAGCAAAACAGACAGCCTTCGGAATGGAAGAAGATATTGCATACTATGAATCTGACAAAGGGCTTATAATTACAATCTATACAGAACTCAAATTAATCCCATGTATCAGAGGGCAAAAGACTTGAACAGAAACTTCTCTGACAATGGCCAAGAAACACATGAAAAAATTCTCATCATCCTGGTAGTGCTTGTGGCTCAGTGAGTAGGGCGCCGATCCCCTATACCAAGGTGGAGGGTTCAAACCCGGTCCCAGCCAAACTGCAACAAAAAATAGCTGGGCATTGCAGCTGCTCAGGAGGACAAGGCAAGAGAATTGCCTAAGCCTGAGTTGAGGGTTGCAGGGAGCTGTGACACCATGGCTCTCCACCAAGGGGTGATAAACTGAGACTCTGTCTCTAACAACAACAACAAAAATTCTCATCATCCCTAATCATCAGAGAAATGCAAATCAAAACCACTCTGAGATATCACCTAACCCCAGTGAGATTATCCCACATCTAAGAATCCTGCTTCTGTAGATGCTATTGTGGATGTGGACAGTAAAGAAGACTTCTATACTGCTGGTGGGATTGCAAACTAATATAACTTCTAAGAAAGACATATGGAGAATTCTCAAAGAACTAAAAGTTGACCTTTCACTTGAACCTGTAATTCCATTACTGGGTATCTACTCAGAAGAACAAAAGTCATTTTACCACAAAGTCGTACCAGCGTGTTTATTTCAGCTTAATTCCCAGTTGCTAGGATGTGGAGGCAACACAGACAACCCAGGTGTCTCTCTAATCATCAAATAAATGTAATCAAACCCACAATGAGGTATCACCTAACCCCACAGAGAACAGCTTATATCATATAGTCCCAAAATAAAAGATGCTGATATGGATGAGAAAAGAAATAAATACTTATACACTTTTGTTTGGACTGCAGACTGATACAATCTCTATGGAAAGCAGTACAGAGATTCCTCAAAGAGCTAAAAATAGACCTACCATTTGATCCTGCAATCCCTTTACTAGGTATTTAACCAAAGGGGAAACAAAGGCATACTACCATAAGGAAACTTACAGTGGAATGTTTATAGCAGCATGATTCATAATCACAAAGATGTAAAAACAATCCAATATAGGAATGGATTAATAAATTGTGTTGTATGTATAACATGGAATATTATTTAGCCACAAAAAGATAGAGATTCTGTATCTTTTGTAAAAACTTGATGGAATTGTTGGCCATTCTCTTAAGTGAAGTATCACAAGAATGGAATGATTAACATCACATGTACCCCGTATTTATTTTTATTGTTGGGGTTTCATTGAGGGTACAAAGATCCAGGTTACACTAATTGCAATTGTCAAACAAAGTCCCTCTTATAAATGTGTTCCTCCCCCAAGATCTGTGCCAAACACTGTGATGACCCCCCGAACCCCGCCCTCCTTCCTTCTCTCTGCTCCTCCATTTCCCCACCCCCCACCATGTGCTAGGTCATCAATTGTCCTCATATCAAAATTGAGCACATTAGATTTTTTTTTTATTCTCCATTCTTGTGATGCTTTACTAATAAGAGTGTGTTCCACCTCCATCCAAGTTAGTACAAAAGATGGATAGTCTCCATCTTTTTTAGTGGCTGAATAATATTCCATGGTGTACACATACCACAGCTTGTTAATCCATTCCTGGATTGGTGGGCACTTAGGATATTTCCACGTTTTGGCGATTGTAAATTGAGCTGCAATAGTGCAAGTGTCCTTATGGTAAAAGGATTTTTTTTTTCTTCTGGGTAGATGCCCAGTAATGGGATTTCAGGATTAAATGGGAGGTCTAGTTTGAGTTCTTTGAGGATTTTCCATATTTCCTTCCAAAAGATTGTATTAGTTTACAGTTCCACCAGCAATATAAAAGTGTTCCCTTCTCTCCACATCCATACCAGCATCTGCAGCTTTGAGACTTTGGGATGTGGGCCATTCTCACTGGGGTTAGGTGATATCTCAGGATGGTTTTGATTTGCATTTCTCTAATAGTTAGGGACAATGAGCGTTTTTTCCTATGTTTGTTAGCATTTTGTCTGTCTTCTTTAGAGAAGGTTCTAGTCATCTCTCTTGCCCATTGATATAAGGGATTGTTGCCTCTTTTTATGTTGCTTAGTTTGAGTTCTCTGTAGATTCTAGTTGTCAATACATGTACCCAGTATTAAATTTAAACTAGTAGATTAAAATCTACATGCTTACGTGAGAGGAAAAACTTAATGTCATTCAAGTGTGGGGTGGAGGGTGGGGAAGGGGTTGAATCAATCCCACAATCTCAAATATGTGAAAACAACCCAAAAGCCCTTCAAGGCAGAAATGGATGAATAAACTATGTTATATGTATACCATGGAATACAATTCAGCCATAAAAAAATGATGGAAATATTGTATCCTTTGTAACAACCTGGAGAACATTCTCCTAAGTCAGCAGTTCTCAACCTGTGGGTTGTGACCCCTTTGGACTGTATTAAAGGTTCACGGCATTACAAAGGTTGACAACCAATGTCCTAAGTGAAGTATCACAAGAATGGAAAAACAAGCATCACATGTACTAAATTGGGACTAGTAGATTAACAAATACATGTTGACCTGAGAGAAAAACTCAAGGAGGGGTTCATTCAATTTCCACCCAGTGAGTACCACTGCACAGGTATACTGCACACTTTCTGGGTGATGGGCACAAATACAACTCAGACTTTAACCTTACAAAAGCAAACTATATAATGTAATTTTATGTACCTCATATTAATCTGAAATTTCAAAAAACCTACTTATTCCCTTGCATATTTTAGCTTAACATCTAAAATAATAAACCTAATTCTAAATAAATTCACTACCTTTTAAATACAATAAAAATGAATGAACATTTCAAAGATGAAAAAAGTGAGACTAGGCTGTAAGAGGAACAAATGTGCCATGATTAGATACAATAGTTTTCACATTTGAAAGGATAACCACAAGTTTCCCATACTGTTTCTGATGTCCTATCTTCAGACTATTCCAAAATGGATCCCCAAATCCCTGAATTGACTAAAATCTAGATTATCCCAACATGCGCTATAATACAATTATTTTAGCAAGTTTCACTTTTCTAAATGTATATATAAAGTAACAAAAGATTTGAAGCCTGTGTTTAAAGTGCTTTTATTAATTCTCCAAGGACGCCTCTCTGAAATCATTATTTCCACTTATCCATTTGTTTGGTTCTGTGGAGCTATTTATACCCAGAATAATGCACCGCATGAGTTTGATATGGAGAGAGATTTTTATTTATGAATCTAGAGAATGACTACTATGAAAAAAGGCTCATTCTCAGAAAAATAAAATTTAGAAAAGGGCACATTATGGAAACTGAGAATCTGGAAACTGACCTCCTGAACAGTATGCACACAGTCTAGAAGAGCTAGAGCTGTACACTGAATGCTTTGAATTGATCTCTACCTCTTAGTGTTCTTATGTTTCTAATAAGCTCTTGGAAATAAAACAAAGCTGATCTTTAGTGCACACCTCCCAGGAAATGGTGATGATTCAATCTGCAGCACCCTTTCCTTCAGCAGAGCTGAATGAGTCATAAGGTGCTTGACATTGGCAAGAATCAAGCAGTTTCATCCCTTGAATGGGTCAAAAGATTTATAGCATTTTACTACTCTTCCACAAATCTACATAACTCTATATGAATAATAAGGTTATCAGTTCAGTGGTTGAGATAATTAATAAAATAAATTGACACTTCATTTATATGTCAAATTGGAAAAATGACTAAAAGTATCTTCAAGAGAACTAAAGATTAATAATTTCAAGGCCATGAACTTAAACAAATAACTTCAATATTTTTCATAGCTTCCTATAATGAATAGTACTTTCTATTACCTTCTTAAATAAAGACTATGAAACTTGAATAAAATGAATTTTAAGCACAGATTAATTTACCTGAGATAAGTAAATTCTCATTGTCCAGAATTCTTCATTTTGCTTTTTCAGAGTCTGTTCACGTTGTTGTTTCATTTCAACTTGTTTCCTACATTCCTCTTCCTTTCTTCTTAACTCTTCCCTAATTTGTTCACATAAAATATTGAAATTTCTTCTCTTTTCTTCTTCTTCTTTTGAGGTAAATCTGAAGTTAAATATGTTTATCTTAAACTTTTTTGTTTATTTTTTGTGTTAGAAAATAAAAAGTTTATTATCTGCCCCTTCATATGTTACCTTCTTATCCTAATACAATTCCTGGTATTGACTTTTTTTCCATCTAGATCTCATGATTTAAATATTTCCCTTTGATATCTTCCAAAGGACTTAGAATTGAAAGTTAATAATGAAGGTACATTCTGCTAACTGGTAAGTTTCTGTTACTAGAAACTCTTGCAAATATTATAGAAAAGGATATCAGATATTATTCGGTAAAAGTAAAAGTCAAAGATTAGCTTTTTTTTCACATCGTCATAAATACTTCTTAATTAGGACAGATAATTTTAAGTTAACTAATTTTTAAAGGTTAACTGTTTGCAAACAAATTTATAAATTCACTAGCAGCATTATTTCAATCTTCATAAACTATTGCAGGTAACCCTAACAGTAATTTACTGGTGTTAATAATGTAACAACTCCCAAAGTCTTTCACACAACCTACATCTGCAGGTTACTATAATCTAAGACTAGACTAAGATGTCTAATACCTGCCACCCTACACTTTTTATGTTTCTTTGTTTGGTTAACACTCTCAACTTGTCTTATTCATGATTATGTATGTTATGAACAATTTTAAAATGCCTTTTAGAACAAGTTTAGAATGCCTTTTTAGGGACAGAATGTAATATTTAATTTAAAAATATTAGTATGTGTTTTTAACACAGAACTTTAAATCAATTTTATCTAGTGTGAGAGAGATGTTGAATAAACTAGTCATCAATCATTTTCCATTTTACTTTCTATTCCTCACATATTAAGAATAAAACTGAACACATTTTTAAAAGTATTCTGGGTTGAGAAGAATGACTCTTTCATACTTCCTTAAATTATAAATTAATAAAAAATTTTTAAGAATGACTTAGAAATATTGACAAATGACCTATTTTTTAAAGTTCCTATACTTTAACCAAACAAGTCCATAGTGGAGAATTTCTTCAAAGTAAATAATTAGAATTTTAGAAAATTACTTATATCAAAGATTGCTTTGTAGCATTATTTATAAAACAAACAAATTTAAAACCTAAAATATAATTTCTTAAATAATGAGATTTCCATTTGGTGGATTGATAGTCAGCCATTCAACAAATGATTTAAATGAGTATGTATTTAATTATTAGTAGAATATTCACATGCAAAAACTTATTATATTTATGGTAAGAACTTTATTTTTAAAAATTTCACACTCTACAACACAAAAAACATTTTCTCCTGTTTAATCCCAGAAGTTAAGTTTGCAATTACACTAATTCTCCTATGTATCTTCAGGATAAAGAAAACAACATTTAAAACTAGGATGCTGTACCTCACAGTGCAAAGTTCATGTTCCCATGCAACTTTTAGATGCTCTAACTGTGAGTTTATGTATTCTGTTTTCCATAGCTGCTTTTGTAATACATCTGCCTTATTTTCCATTTTTTCAATTTGTGCTATAAGTTGTTCACAGTGATTTTCAGTAAGTTTTAATACTCTTTGATGTGAAACAAATTCATCACGCATTTTCATTAGGCTAACAGAATCTGAAGTATAAAGAAAACAAAATGGAGATAAAATGTCTGAGTACTTTTGGAATGTGAAGGGCTACAGCAAGTTTTATAAATAACATGCACACATTCATATACTGAATCAATACATTAATATATACAGTATCTATGATGTGGAATGGAAAACATACTAAGCTTTGCAGATAAAACAGATAAGGCCATGTTTAATGCTTAAAGTGTAATTGAGGGAGGCAAACTACTGTGAGATGGCACCCAATGTGGAGCTCTCTTCTTAGTGTTTGGGTTTTGTTTTGTAGGGAAAAGGCCCTTTCTTGAAGATCAGACCAGCTAGGTCCAAAAAAACTCTGCCCCAAATGGGCTTTCCTACCTCAGTTGGTTGAACTCTACTCCAAATGGCCTTTCCTGCTGCAGCAGGCTAAACTCAACCTGAAATGGCCTTTCCAACCTCTAAAGGTAGGTGGGCCTTTCCCAGCTATCCAGGGCAGCAGTCTAAACTCTGCCCTAGATAGGTTTTCCTGCCTCAATAGGCTATATAAGCAGCTAGATTGTAAGAGAAACTGCCTTTTGACCAGGCCAAAGGCCCCTCTCAGGCTTATTTCAATAAACCTGTCTTGATTGCTGAGCCTCTCTGTGTCTGTCCTTTTCTTTTTACAGTTTTGGCACCCAACATGGGCATGGTTTGCTGGGGTCATTATCCTCTGTCCTTCCAAAGCAGGAAGCAGTAGGCAGCAGCAGCTCATCCTGAGCTAACTCCTGCATTCTGGACTAGGGACAGTGTCCCACACCACTTTGCACCCTTTTCCCTCACCCAGTCTGTGTGAGGGCAATCACTGGCCAGGGGGAAATGTGAGGCTCTTCCAGGGTAAACCCTAGTGAGGTCACAAAGTTCCCTGGTCCTGGGCCAACCGTACTGCCAGCTCCTTGTGAACAGCCTCTCTGATTTTGTCTTCCTTCTCTTTTCCCTTCCCTCAGACTGGCTAGCTCCTGTCCAGAGACAATTGCAAGGTACTCCCTAGTAAGTGCTCAAAGCCTCCTAGTCCTGGGCTGACATCTATGATGGCTTCCTGTGACTAGTCTCAATAATTTTGTTTCCTTTTCTTACCTCAGCCTGGATGTATGAGGGCAGCCACCGCCTGGGTAGAACTTCAAGGTTCTAGCCTAAGGGGTTAGAAATCCCCACATGTATATCTCATGTATGTCTCATTCGAGTGAGCCTCTAATGGGTTAAATTGGCTTCTGCCTTCACAGAAAAAGCAACAGGTTTGGGCTACCCTGAGGCAAACACAAAGACTGTTTTCTGGTCATCTGGAAACAGATACTTTGAAGTTTTTTGCAACCATTGGTTCCAGGAAGTTAGAAGCTGAAAAGCTTCTTGCCTGGAGATATGGTCCAGAGGTTGATGAAATGTTTTACATTTTGTCAAAAGCCTAAAGATCTCAGCACTGTGGAAAAACAAAGTCATAAACCCATTTAAGGTTAACTTGTTGAGTGCATGAGGAAATAGTTCCCCTATAGCTCTGTCTCTCTTAGTTTTATGTAGATTTCTTATACAAAAACTGAGGATAATTTACAAAGACTTAAGGTAAAAGAGTATTGTGCTGTTTCTAGACAGGATATCTGCCACTTAAGTTTAGAGTTAGATAATGGTGAATATTGTAAATCATAGATTAAATGTGCACGTGACTGCGAAAGTATATAAGGTGGTCAGAAATAAAGTTAATTTGCTACATGCTACAACAGAGCTTGTAGCCTGCTTCTTGTGCCCTTCTTAACATTACAGAGCGAATTTACACCTGAGGCAAAGCTGCAGCCCCTTGCGTCTCCGGTCATGCAACACAGCCAAGGTACATCCTGGTGAGCACTCAAATCTCTTCCTCCCCTCTGTGGCTCTGATCACTGGAAGCCATCTCGTCAGATCTCCAAACTAAACAACACTGGCCAATTTATCACAAGTAAGTTTGCCCTCTGTCCTACTGGGTGTTCTCTGTGGTACCCAGAGAACATCTCTTTGCCAGTGGTTCCGTGGGAACCTTCAGGAACTTTTACTGAAGTTGGGGTGGCTGGGGATGCTCATACTCTCCCAAGAATCTCAATCCCCCTTTGAGGGATGACCAATTTATCTCTTCCTTACAACTAGATGCACTGTGAGGCTTAGAGATTAATGTTAGCAAGAACTTTCTGAAAATTAAATTTAGCAAAGAGGGGGATCTCTCACTCCAGCTCTGTGAAGGAAGAAATTCCTGCAGACATCCTCCTTGGCTGTCTCCTTGAAAAATTTTCCAAATTATTGCTAATAGATATAAAGTCAAAAAAGCTAATCTATTTATGTGATACAACATGGCCACAACATTCCCGAGACCAGTGGTTTTCAGCCTTCCTAATGCCTCCTAATGCCGCAACTTTTTAATACAGTTCCTCATGTTGTGGTGATCCCAACCGTAAAATTTTTGTTGTTACTTCATAACTGTGATTTTGCTACTGTTATGAATTGTAATGTAAATATCTGATATGCAGGATGTATTCTCATTGTTACAAAGAGGTTGTGACGCACAGGTTGAGAACCACTGCCCTAGACAATGACTCTAGATGGTCTGAAAACGGAACATGTGACTTCCAAATTTGACATGATTTGGACAATTTTCCAAAAAGAAATGGTCAAGTGGTCATAAGAAGTTTCTTATGCTCAAGCTCTTTAACCTCCACTAAAAACCTTCTTTCCGTAAATCTTGTGCTACTTACTAAGTGTTGCTTTTAAAGGAAAATCTCCAAAGAAAAAGACTAAAGAACCTCCTGAGACCTTTTTTGATGCCACAGATAAACTACCCACTTACAAAAGTAGCCCACAAAACAACCCTCCACCTCACAACCTCCACAGTCTGTTGCATTTCCCCTGTACCCTCTACCAGATTCTTCCTCCCCTTCCTTCCCTGATTATATGACCACATTCCTCCCTCCCCCTCCACCTAGACCTCAGATGCACTCTCAAGCCCAGTTTTGCCTTCCTTTCCATTAGAGAAGTTGCAGGCATCAATGGCCCAACCTGAATATACTTTGCTTATTTTGTCTGACCTCTCCCAAACTAAGGACAAATTGGGATCCGTTAGCAAAAACTAGCCAAATACAGAAAGGAATTTCTTAAGACTTTGTCTTTTAATCTTGCCTGACCCTATATCTACATAATCCTAAATGTTAACCTAACCCATGAAAAGAAGAGCTTATTCGGAAAGCAGCAGAGGACTTTGCTGATGATATGCATGGCCAGACTCTCCCAATGGACACACTGTAGTCCATGACACCATCCCGCAGACTGACCCACAGTTGTACTATCAGTCTCATAGAAATGGGGAGGGTTAACAAGACCACATGATTTTCTGTTTATTGGCAGGCATGGATAGACTTCACTTAAAATTTCTCTCTCAATTAGCCCCTGACATTAGAAGAAGAAAAAAAAACAGCTTAGAAAAACGCTGCCTCCCCCCAAGTAGTACCCCTTGACATGGCCTTTAAGTTTTTCAATAACCTGGAAAAAGAGATTAAGGCAAAATAAGAGAGGCACTTAAAAAGAAAAATCCAGTTACAGATGCTCACCTCAGCCCAGACAGTTCCTATAGCTTGGAGACCCACCAGGCAGTGACTGGGGCAGTTACTGCCCCCTGCTCAGCCAGACACCTCTTTCAGGTGTGGAGGAAAAGGTCACTGGGAAAAAGCCTGCCCAAATCCACAGGCCTCTATAAAGCCTTGTCCATGATGCAAATAGTGGGGACACTGGTAAATGAATTGCTCTACCCAGAAACATCCCTTCCAGATAGAAACTGCCCCTAAACCAGCCCCCTAGCTGTCTTGAGAGGAAATTGCCTTTCTCTTATCCATGGTTGAAGACTTACAAGGCCTGGACTCTCATCCCATACAGTTGGCAAGTCCATGGAGCTCTCAGCAAATAGAAGAGTGTCAGGACAGAATGTCTATTTCTTTTTTTTTTTTTTTTTTTAATTTTTGTAAGACAGAATTTATTCACAGAAAAGAAATAAAAGAATACAGAAAACAATAAGGCAGCTGTTAGAGGGAGAAAATTCTAGTGGGGAGAGAGAAGCTCTCTCCGTTTCTCTCCCAGTTAAAGTAAAATACTGTTATATAGATGGTCTGTGGCAAAATTTTCAGAGGCATTATAACTAAAATTTCTGTATTGTTATCAAT
>CAUYON010198796.1:0-21751 GCA_963573935.1 Arctocebus calabarensis
GGCTTAAGCGATTCTCTTGCCTCAGCCTCCTGAGTAGCTGGGACTACAGGTGCCCGCCACAGCGCCTGGCTATTTTTTTGTTTTGCAGTTCGGCCAAGGCCGAGCTTGAACCCGCCACCTTCGGTATGTGGGGCCGGCGCCCTACTCGCTGAGCCACAGGAGCCGCCCAGTTCAAGAGAATTTTATCTCACTGGGCCTCATTCAAAGAGGGCACCTTGTGATCTGGAGAACATCACTCTTAACAACCCAGCTGCAGTAAATTCAATGATATAATGAAGTCTTATGGGATTTTTAAAATAATGTCCTTCATGGTAGGCTAATGGCTATAAGTCAAAGCTTAGTAAAATAAAAACAGTTCCATAGGGAGCTGTTAACATAATAATGTCCTAGATATAGAGCTCTCTGATGATTTGACTTAATCCAAAGATTAAATTCAGAATATCAAAAAGACTGCATAGGCCACATATCATTCAAGCAGTCATCTCTGGGGACTATTTCCACAATTGACATTTGGTTATACTCTCCGAGAGTACTGACTTCTAGGTTATTTTTTCTTCTTCTTCTTTTATGATTAAAGGAAGATCCAGGGGTCAGTCCTCTGCCTACTACACTTCCTTCATCCCACATACCTTCCAGGCGTAACCTTGTTCACTCCTAGGCCCTTATGTACTGATTCATTCACATGTCCATTTAACATGTTTACTGAGCACCTGCTATGGGTCAGCTACTGTAGTGAGCATGTGGGACATACCAGTGAACAAAACAGTAAAAATCCCTGGTCAGCTTACCATGTACTAGGAGGAGGTGGTAAAATTAGCACAGCAAATTAAATGGTTATGTCAGAACGTAATCTGTGCTACAGAGAAAGAAGACAGTTACGGGAAATGACAAACAACAGGAAAATCTGAGATGACTGCAATGTTTTTTCTTTTTTAAAGAGACAGGGTCTCACTGTCACCCAGGCTGGAATGGAGTGATGCAATTACAGCTCACTACGACCTTGAACTCCCAGGCTCAAGAAATCCTCCTGGTGCAGTCTTCTGAGTAGCTGGGACTACAGGTGCATGCCACCAGGCCCAGCTCATTTTTCTTATTTTATGTAGAAATGGTGTCTCACTATGCTTCCCAGGTGATCTCAAACTCCTGGCCTTGAATAATCCTTCCTTCAGCCTCCGTAGAGCTATGATTGAAGGCATGAGCCACAGTGTCCAACAGGAGAGCAATTTCAAATAAAGCAGTCAGGGTAGGTGTCACTAGGAAAGTGACACGTGAGTAAAGACAAACAAGGTAAAGGAATCTCCTGCCCTGCAGACAGCTAGGACGAGAGCACACCAGGCAAAGGAAGAGCTGGTGCAAGTTCTCTCAGGTAAAAGCATCCACACATGGATGGCATGCCCAAGAATAGCAAGCACAACTAAAGAGGAGGGGAGCGAGACAGAGCAGGGGCAAACTCTATAGAGTCTCTTGCACCAACAGATGGAGAGTTTTAGCAGTAAAATGGTATGAACTGGCTTTTACTTGAATAGGCTCACTTTGGCTGCTGTGTTGAACACAGACTGCAGGATCAATTAATGGAGGCTACTGTAATAATCCCAGAGAAAGAACATGCTGGCCTGGATTAGGAATAGCAGTGACAATGGTAAGAAGTAATCAAATTCTGGATATATTCTGAAACAGAACAGTGAACAGGATTTCCCAACTGACTGAATACAGGATCTGAAGGAGAGAGAAAGAAGTCAGAGCCACAGCAGAGGCGTTTTGTCCGAGCAACTGGAAAGACACAGGTGGCATCAGCTGAGGAGGAGAGGGATGTAGGTGGAGCAGGTTTAGGGGAGGGGACACCGATCAGGAAATCAGTGTTAGCCCCGCTGAGATGGAGGTGTCAGACACCCATGTGGAAATGTAAAGGAGACATATGGATGTATGAGCTTCAGACTTCAGGAGAGTAGTCTGGGATTTATGTAAATTAGGATTTGTCAGCATATGTCATATAAAGCCCTGAGACTAGGTGGAGTCACTAAGAAAGAGGACAGGAATTGAACCCTGGGGGAACAGAGGAAAGTACAGCCAAGAAGACAGGGACATCCATCAAGGGAGAGAAAACCAGGAGAGTGTATAACCCTTGACACCAAGTGAAGGATGCACAGTGCACAGGCTGGAGTGAGCCATTGTGCCCAATACTACAGATCATTCAAACAGTGTTTAAGCCTAAGAGTGACCACTGAGTTTAACAACAAGAACAGTCTCAATGGACGGTGTTGAAGACAAAAGCTTATTGGGATGGGTTGGAGAGAGATGGTAAATAAGGAACTAGACACAGATTTTAGACAACTCAAGTTCTACAAAGGAAAGGAAAGAAATGGGACTACCGTTTCTGGCGAGAATGAGAATGAAAGGGATTTTTCATGATGGAAGAAATAGACATTTATAAATATATATATATATAATATATTGATATTAAGATACATGATAAAGAGAAAAAGGGGGAGAATTGCTGGTAGGTGACAGTGAAAGTCTGGGGAAGTTCTCTGCATATTGCTTCAGTTTTCTCAGTGAATTTGGAAACAAAATCATTAGCCAAGAGTGAGGATAAGAAGGTAGGTACTGACAACCTGAGTAGAGAGGTGAAGGAATAAAGTCATCATCTCAGAGTGGAGAGAATGGATGGACTGATGCTGCAGGACGACTGCCTGGCAGCACGAAGGGCCTTTTTTGAGACCTAAAGGTATAAATATCAGGGCGACAAGTTAACCTGATGGTGTGCTTTTCAACAACAGCCATGTTCACCGCATGGGCATAGGTGTGCAGTAGGGTTTCACTGTTGCTCAGGCTAGCCTCGAACTCCTGAGCTCAAGCAATCCTCCTGTCTCAGCCTCCCCGAGTGTCAGGATTACAGGCGGGAGCCACCTACCCAGCCATCAAATGTATGTTTTCAATGCACATCGCTCTCTGGAGTTCTAAAACTAAAATACATCCAGCAGTCAACTAGACATCCGTTAAGTCAATCTCTCATAGGAGCCTTAGACTAAGCATGTTAAACTGAATATAACATTTTCCCCCACAATCTCTTCCCTCTTCCAGATGTATTTCTCACTCAATTATGCCTTAGCCAGAAACCAGGGGGACTCTCCTGATACAGTTTCTCCACCAACCCCATGTTCTCATTTTCATACCCACTGGTCACCAATGCCTCTGAATTCAACCACCTTTTTATGTCTCTGCAATCCAAGTACCCATTTTTAGGCTCTCACTTCTTACTAAGTCTCTTGACTTTCAGTCTTCTGTTCCATTTTCTACAATGCCACCAGAGTGGCTTGTAGATATGACCCCATCACTGCTACTTAAAACTCTGTAATGGCTCTTTGCTGCCTTTAAAATAAAGGCCATGCTCCTGGGATGATACAAATCATTCCTGTAAGATCTGACTCTTCCTCCGCCAAACCCCTCACCTACCTTCGGGTTGACATACCTTTTCTGAAATCCAGACTCATCTCATGTGTATTTGTACATGACAGCATTTTTCATATTTAAATTACTCAAAACTTGGTCAGTGTCTTCTACTAGATTGTGTGCTTTTTGAAGGCAAGATCCCTGAGTCTTTGCCATATTCAAATGAGACGCCCTACTGTCAGGCAGAATTTAGTACAAATCAATAGACAAATCACTCAATCACTGAACAAACAAATGATCCCATAATGCTAGGAGATATAAACCAGTAATAAGACTGTGGCTAAAGTTCTTCAGCCCTGCCTATTTACTGCTACCCAAACACACCTACCTACTAGTGGGGGCTCTAGCAAAATTATGGACTGATTCTGTTGATGCTGTCTGAATACTCAGCCAAAAAACAAACAAAAAAACAAAAAACTGCTTTTAAGAAGTTGTAAGTATGGGGCGGCACCTGTGGCTCAAAGGAGTAGAGTGCCGACCCCATATGCCAGAGGTGGCAGGTTCAAACCCAGTGCTGGCCAAAAACTGCAAAAAAAAAAAAAAAAAGGTTATAAGTATGCAGAAAAGAGACCCTGTAGTATTAAAGAAACTCCTCTGGTCTTGGAGAAAAAGGCGAAGTCATCACATGTCATTCAAAAAATAATGACTGCACTAGGTCCTACAGTAGGCACTGGGAAGACAAGACTGTAGTTAACAAAGAGTCCTCAGCAGAACAGTAAATAGCAATTGATATTAAACTGTAAGCCTAAGTACATACTACGTACCAGGTATTATGCTAAACAATTTACATACATCATCTCATTTAAGTTTGACACCACTGTGAGATAGGTGCTATTACTATTATAATTTTAGAAGTGATGAAAATGACACTTACAAATTTTAAATAACTTCCAAAGGACACAAAGCCAATAATTGGCCAAGTCAATGTATCTTACACTCCAAAGCCTTTAATCAGTATATCATTCAACCCTCTTACTGTCAATTAGTAAAATAGCATTATACAAAGTGATCTGGTATCACATCATTACCTGAAAACCTCATCCTCCTTCATCCCTCATTAAGTATCCTGAAAGATATGCCTTCCCAAGAGGACAAGGGAATCTGAACTCCTATCAAGATATGCATGCCACTGTGTTACAAATACAAGGAATCCACTATATGATTTGATTTTAAAATTGGCCTGTTCCCTTTCATACACCCATGGGTTTGTTTTTTTTTTTAATGTGTAGGAAAAAGTGGGAGGGGAAAGCTTGTTCAAAAAACAAGGAGCTTTCTATCAGGAAAAAGCAAAAGGTTTAACAAAGAACTATTAGCAATTAATGGTTTACTCTGTTACGTTTTGTTGTTTATGCAGGAGGAAAAAAAGAAAAAAAATCAGTAGAGAGCTAAAGAAGGAGAGGGACCCAGGACACTGGATTTCCAAAATTTCTTAGAAAGATTTCTAGGTTGACAGAACAAAAGAAAAGTATAATTTTCTCCATGTTTTAATGTTTGTACTAAGAAAGAGAAAAAGAGTTTCTGTCCAAATTCCAGGGGGCAAGAGTGAGCAGAATGATCGTAATCTCCTCTTGTCTATGGAAACGTTATTTGTTTAACTAGACCAATAAGGAGGATAAGCTCCTGGCAGGAACAGAAAGAAGTGGTACCAGCAGACAAAGAGCAGCTAAAAACACTAAGACCAGGAGGTTGAATACCTGGAAATCTGAGACCTAGATTTCTCCCAGCTCTGTATCTAACTTGTTGACTTTGAACAAGTTACAAAACCTCTGTGAAATCAGGGAGTTCGGGATTTACACCTTTTCCATTTCCATCTCTCAATTCACACCTGATTCTTCATCCAGATCTCCTAATTTTCAGAAATCTTTTAATATTCTAGAACACATTTTGAGTTACACATTCTCTTTTCTTGATAACAGAGTACCTAAAATCCTAAATAGTGCTGGAATATGGCATATTTGTTTTTATATTAAAAATATATAACATTATATTAAAAAACATTAAGTCCATAATCTCAAAACCCTAATAAAACATCTATTATAGTCTTGGTTTTGCATATTACTTGCCAGGTTTTTCCCTCAGATGACAATGTTTTATTTTTTACTTGTCTACTCCAAATAAACATTACTTTGGGGTAATATTTAGTCCACATTTTATTGCTTCCTATAGAGCAGTGGATATCGATGGGAAAAATTTCTCATTACTGATCTGAAGACACTGACTTACCTACAAGAAGCTGTCTGAGTAGAATAGATGAATTCACACTTTCCATGGATGCAGTAACCGTTGAGGTTTTCAGGGCAAGGCATGTGGTTTCCAATATAAACATCTTCTCTTTGATCGCTAGCATCTTAAAGGAACATAAACCAGGTCACTAAATAGTGAAAAGGCAAGCTGAAAAATATGAACTTTTCAAAGGCTCTGAAAGAGTAAATAAATTCACTTCTTGTCAACCACCTACCGGGCAATTTGAAAAGGCAATTTATCAGATAGGAAAAGAAGCAGGATCCCTTCTATTGCCCATTATGCCACAACAAACACAGCAGGTAGACTATTTAGTCTCAAAGCATTTAAAAATATTTGCAGGATGTGACCACCACAAGCTATTGTTGTTTAAAAACAACCTGGCAAAGAAAACTAAACATCTTTGCTAAAGAAATGAATGCTAGCTCTAAAATAGAGATGTATATATAGCATTGCCTTTTGGGGAATGAACTTAATCATTCATTGGGGGGGTGGGGCTATGAAACTGAGGCCAAAGAACTCTGGAATAGCAAAGAGCAAGTTATAAGATCCTGAAATTTTAGAGTGAAAGGTTCATATTTGGAATGAAAACTACCAAGCATAATGATTCTTTTCTCCAAATGAAAATACCTTTGCTATTCTTTTCATATGGTTCTCACTAGTGGATGCTCATTGTAAAAAATAAAAAATAAAATAATATAGAGAACAAATTTAAAATAACCTGATATCCCTCTTTCTAAAGAGAACCTCTAACATGTTGAACATCTGCTCGGACTTAAGTATAATGATTTGAAGTAACCTGAGCCAAAGTGAAGAAAATAGAAGCATAGCGAGTAATCCCACTGTCAGAAATGGAAAAGAAAGTCAGAAAGGAGAGATGGAACAGGGCAGGAAAGACAAAGACATGGCATATACACCAGTACATTAATCCTCAGCTCCATGGACCCAAAGTTCCCCAACACTTATAAGCCTATCTCTGTGTAAGAAAAATTCCCAGGCTTCCTGCCATTGCTGTGCTACCATTCCAGCTTACTGATTCTATGCACTTACTGTCAGCTGCAAGACCTTGAGCATACTACCCAATTAACCTTAAGATTTCATGACTGTAAAGTCAGAATAACAGAACCTATACTTCATGTGGTTTTGAGAGGATTACACAATATAAATAACGTTATGTACACCACCACTACAGCAGCAAAGGGCTAATCTCCCCAAAATACAAATAAAAGGCGTTAATAAAATTTGAAAAATGTTAATGGAAACAAATTTACAAGGAATGAAGTAGGAGCCTGTAAGAATAGGCATGTGTATGTGAAGAGGAAGATCAACAGAAAAGTGAGAATAGAGGTGCCAAGTGTAAAAAACCTGAGAACTAAAAATGCAAATTTTCTGATGAGAATTTACATATGAACAAAAAAACTTTAATGATTATTAAGCTCAATGATAACAGAACTAAAGCAGAGAGATCATGTCACTTTTAATAATACTAATATGATGCTATTTAATCTAATAATGTACATATTTACATTGTACTAATTTAACTTATGTCCAGAAAGAGAAATGAACTAGAAATCAAGGAATCCAGCACATAAATTTTCAAGTTTGAAAGTAACTTTACTACTCTGTGACCTGGACCAAGTCACTTCAGTCTCTGAGGGAGCTGAGTGAGCTCAGCACTGCCCAACAGAGATGTAAAGCGAGACACATATGTAATGTTACATTTTTTAATAGTTGTGTTTTTTAAAAAAACAGGTAAGCTAATTTTCCCTTTTTTTTTTTGAGACAGAGTCTCACTCTGTTGCCCTAGCATCACAGCTCACAGCAACCTCAAACTCCTGGGGTTAAGTGAGCCTTCTTGCCTCAGCCTCCCAGGAAGCTTGGACAGCAGGCTCTTTCTTCTATTTTTAGTAGAGACTGGGTCTCACAAACGCCCAGGCTGTTCTCAAACTTCTGAGCTCAAGCTAATTCACCCACCTCAGCCTCCCAGAGTGCTAGGATTACAGACAAGAGCCACCTTGCTCAGCCAACAGGTAAACTCATTTTAATGATACACTTTATTTAACTTAATACAGCCCATAAATATTATCATTTCAAAATATTACCAATATAAAAATTGAGATCTTTTACTTAAAAAAAAGAAAGTCTCCAAGATCTGGTATTAAATACTCAGAACACATCTCAATTCTGACTAGTCACGTGTCAAGTGATCAACAGCTACGTGCGCCTCACAGCTACCATACTGACTGTGCAAAACAGATGACTTCTTTCTCATCTACACATCACCTGATATATATTCCAGGTCCTCTGCTAGGTACTGGGGACACAAAAATAAAGACATAGCCTGTCATCAAAGGTTTACACGGTCTCTTCCACAGCCCCAGACTAAAATTCTGCCATAGCACAAGAATCAAGTCCTCCTTTGGGCTGCTGTACTTCTGACATCCACTCCTTTATTATGACACCCATGATACTGTCTTAAAGCTGTCTGATTGTTTACATCAGTTTGTACCATAAGACAGTGAGCTTCTTAAGAATCTAGAGGTTTGTAGTATTCATTCTGTATAACCCCTAACACTTAAGAGTAATACACACACAATGATTAAGAGGACAGCTCTAGAATCAGACAGCCTAGGTGTGAATCCTGGTTATAACACTCTCCAGCAATGTGACCCAAAGGCAATTACTTCACCATTCATGGCCCTCAGTTTCTTCATCTTGGAAATGGAAATGATGATGTCTACTTTTTTTTTTCTTTTTCTGAGACAGAGTCTCAAGCTGTTGCCCGGGGTAGAGTGCTGTGGTGTCACAGTTCATAGCAACCTCCAACTCAAGAGATCATCTTGCATCAGTTTTTCTATTTTTAGTAGAGATGGGATCTAACATTTGCTCAGGCTGATCTTGAACTCATGAGCTCCAGCGATCCACCTGCCTCGGCCTCCCAGAGTGCTAGGATTACAGGGTGTCAGCCAACGTGCCAGCCTGATGTCTACTTCTTATAGGGGTGTTTTGAGGACTAAATGAGATAACATTTTCGTATATTAAGTATATGAAAGTATTAGTATGTACAGGACTTAGAACAGTGCTTGGTAAACAATAAGTATTTAATAAATAAATATTACCAAGCATTATTACATATTCAATATGTGTTTGTTAAAAGAAAGAATTCCAATTTGCACTTGTTGATATGTTGTACTATAAAAGTCTTCAGTCCTACAACTCAAAATCCTTTACCAGCAGAGAAAAAAATTGTAAATTGTATTTTTGTTAGTTTCCACTGACAAAATTATTATCCAAATAAAGGTTTCCATCTTGAATCCCTTAGTGAACTGAACTGCTTATAGTAATCCAATACTGTGTTTCATAAGAGAGGTCAAAACTTAATTAACAGATCTTTATTATTTATTAATATTTGTGATCAAAGCAGAATACATTTCTAAAGCAATTAGCCTTGATGAGAAATAGTTCAACAGAAGCCAAATCGCTAAAGTCAAATGTACTTTTCTTGCAACAGTTTTAAACTAAAATGCCATTCTACCTTCCCAGTCAAGCCATAGTGACTAGAGGAAAGTAGTCATCTCCCACAGCACTTGCCAGAATATGACCATGAAAATTCATAATAATGGTACTACGGAGACTGAGGTTATGTACCAACTTATAATAACAAAGTCCTATAATGTGTATAACAATAGTATCATAGAGGTCTACAGAGGCGGAGTAACATACTGATCTACCATTAGAAAGTCCAATATACAATAGGGAATTTCAAGAATAATACACAGCTTAAAGTCATTAAAGAATTCAGCTACACAAAAGCAGCAAGAAAAATTTAACTACATTAAGAACAAAGTTTTGGGAAATTAACAGACAAAATGTGACACCAATCAATGTTCACTAAATAAATTAATGAAAGAATGTGGTTTCAAGCTGTAGACAAAAATAAAGCCATGTAACACTGACATGCGTAATCAGGCCTTAAAGTCCATCTCAAAGTTCAAATACACAAAGTCCAAATTCAACATTTCACTCAATGCCAAAATTATTCATCATATTCAACTATTTCTGTGCATAGTTATATACTCAATGTAATTACAGGTTTATCAAGAAAAAGCATACACAGGTGGTGCCTGTGCCTCAAAGGAGCAGGGTGCTGGCCCCATATACCAGTGGTGGCGGGTTCAAACTTAGCCCCAGCCAAAAACTGCAAAAAATAAAATAAAATAAATAAATAAGTTTGTAAAAAAGAAAAAGTATGCATAGTCCTTCACCTCAAGAAGCTTACAATCAATTTAAGGAATCAATGATAACACATGAAAAGGTCAACAACACAAAGGAAAAAAATTTCACATGCCATTGTATAATTAAACACCAAACAATGGTTTTATAAATGCTAGGGGCTATGGAAGTTCAAATTCAAAGGAGAATTCACTGTAGGCTAAATTACTCAGGGAAGGATTTATTGATAGAGTAGGACTCAAGTTAGACCTCAAAGCATAAATTTAGCCTGAGGACTGGTAGAAATGAAAGGGAAGATATAATGCACACAGCATTGATAACAAGCAGCAACTCAGCAAGAGTGGCACATTCAGGGCAGCGCCTGTGGCTCAAAGGAGTAGGGTGCCGGCCCTAGATAACAGAGGTGGCAAGTTCAAACCCGGCCCTGGCCAAAAACTGCAAAAAAGAGTGGCACATTCAGAGTTCCAACTCAAAGCTGGAAAAGTGGGCTGCAGCTAGAGGATGTGAATTCCAGCTGAGACAGTTTTCCTAATCACGTGGACACAGAAGACACTGAAGACCTTCCAGCTGAAAAGCAACACAAGGAAAGCTGCATTTTGCATAAAATTGAGAGTGGTTGTCTAGGGCTGGTGGTTGGGGAGGGAGGATGACTGCTATTGGGTGTGAGAGTTTTGTTTTTTTGTGGGGTTTTTTTGGTAGACACAGAGTCTCACTTTATCACCCTCGGTAGAGTGCCGTGGCATCACACAGCTCAAAGCAACTTCCAACTCCTGGGTTTAGGCGATTCTCTTGTCTCAGTCTCCCAAGTAGCTGGAACTACAGGCGCCCATCACAACACCCAACTATTTTTTCGTTGCAGTTTGGCCAGGGCTGGGTTTGAACCCACCACCCTCAGTATATGGGGCGGGCGCCCTACTGACTAAGCCACAGGCACTGCTCTGGGTGTGAGAGTTTTGGGGGGCTGGTGATGGCAATGTTCTAATCTTAGATCATGTAACAAGCATACAACTGTGTAACTATACTAAAAACCACTGAATTGTACACTTTGAACAGGTGAACCTACTCACATACCAACAATGCCTCAATAAAGCTATTAAAATAACAGCAGACAAGAAAAAGGGGCAAGAGAACTAGGAAGTCCAGGTAGACTAGGTGACCAACTAGAAGGTTAGCACATAATCCAAACTTGTGGCAATGAAAAGCTAAGCCAAAGCTCAGTGGTAGGAACAGACACTAGAGACACAGAAATAAATAAACACAGCTTGAAGATGCTTTGCGAAGTGAATGAGCTCAGAAACTCAGCTCTGGCAGGGTCTTTGGAGGCCATCTGGTCTGATGAAGGAATCCCTTTAGTTACAACCCTCAGAGTCTGTTTCTGCTTGAACACTTCCAGAACCCACAATACAGTTAATTCCAGGACTGTCAGATTTTCCTTATGTTGAATGAAATCTCTCTTTAACTTTGTGTAGAGTTCCCTGGTTCTGTTCACCCTTTCCCTATGGCCCACCAATATCTTATTCTTAAGGTTAAACTTCCCCAGTCCTATCCTTAACTTGAACGAGTTCAGTTTGCAACTATCTTTCAGAGTAGTACCCAGAACTAACCCTAGTATCTGGGTACTACTCCGAGTATCTTCATCTTTATTGAAGATACTCTCAATACAAAATTACATAAAAGTAACTCTAAATGAAAAATAACTCTAAATGGGAGCCTAACAATAGGAGGTTCAATAGAGATAATGTGGTAAGCTGAGGTCAAATTGAGATCTCCAGTAATCCAAGTGTTTGCTGAGCAACTATTATGTTTCAGGAACTAGGATATTTCCTGCAATTTGAGGCAATGGCAAAACAAACAAAAAGTAAGTACAAAGACCTAACAGTCAAACGAATATGTAAAAACTAGTGCTCAGAGAAAAGGCAAGACTAAAGAACAAATTTTAAAGTTCACCAATGTGATAGCTGATAATAGACTGAATAGTCTGAAGGTAATTAACAAAGAAAGCAAGGAAGAAGAACAGAATTCTGGAATAGTTGTGATACAAAAGTAAAGAGCTTAGGCTTGGAAAGTCTGAATTTTCATCCTTGTTCTGCCATTTGACATAGCAACAAAATTTTAGTTTTAGTTTGTTCATCTGCAAAATGAGGATAACATGTTATGAGGATTAGATAATAGCATAAATATGTGAGAGCACATAGAACAGAGCAAGGCACTGGTTAATAACTGTTAGATGAAGTCACTCATAACCCGTAATATTAAATAGCAAGACAGATAACTCACCACTGGTGAGGCTTCTGAACAAAAATGAAGCCGGAAAACAAAAGTATTAGCAAAAACCATAATGACATTGATAATGAATCCAGTAATACAGCATTTACTATTAAGAGGGACCCTATACCATAGATACTCCTGCCCCTAACCATAGATGTGATAATGGGGCTCAAAAAAATCAGGACACACAGCTTTTAAGTGTAGACAAGAGTCTGATTCCAAAGTGCGAGGTCTTAGTCATTATGCTATTATTTCACCACGCCACCCTGGGAGATATACAGGGAATGGACAAAAGCAGAATGGCCAAGCGCCTGCTCACTAGGCCAAATACATTAGACAACTTCAAAAAGGAAAGATAAAAAGCTTTGAAAGATGTAATAAAGCGTGGCTTCACAAACCACAGCAGAGATGAAGCCTTCACACAGTAAGAACTCGGCACAGAATGATCCTGTCTAAACAATGCCCTTCGGCAAGTGGCGACAGGCTCCATGAACACCACCTGCAAATGCTCGTCTCCAAACAATGTGCATGTGTGCAGTACAAAAAGTACACTTGGTCACTCAGAAGCCCCTTTCACCCACAAAGCATTCAGAAAC
This sequence comes from Arctocebus calabarensis, assembly GCA_963573935.1. Lineage (NCBI taxonomy): Eukaryota > Metazoa > Chordata > Mammalia > Primates > Lorisidae > Arctocebus > Arctocebus calabarensis. The sequence goes on from CAUYON010198796.1 coordinate 12,789, forward strand.
AAATCTGCCACCGCCAGCAGTGTTTTCAAATACAAAGGATAGTTATGGCTGTTACAGATGATGTTGTAAGAAAACCCTGCACCAGATGGCTTATCTGCAAAGGCTTGTTCCACTGGCTATTATCTGTCCCAGTCCATCAGAGCACAACCCAAAGAAAGCACCGGGAGTTGCTATTAGCAACTGAGATATGCACCTGGAAGGTAAAGTGCTATGGCCACAGCTATGGCAACATTGCATCAGTAACCCCAGATTTCATTATTTCTAGGGATCTCTACAGTTTAAAAATTCAAAATATCCTGCCTTGCTTCCCCTATACTACCCTGCATCTCCTAACCTTCATCACTAACACATCCCTCCACACAGCTCTCCAGACCCCATTCTCACTGCCCCCCACTAAAGGGATTACCCACCCAGGTAATTCCTACTCTCTCATTTCTCCTGGGACCCATTAACTATCTTCCTCAGTATAAAATATCTCTCACTCTCTCATTTCTACACCCCACTGTCCTCTGAACCAATCCCACTCTTCCTTTCCTAGCCTCCTCACTCTGCCCAGAGAAACACCTTTTCAAATGTGAGTCAACTCATCCACCTCCTCAACCATTCTTTTGGAAAATTCCCCTCTCATCTTCCTGAAGTGCCAAGACCACGTTACTTCCTAAACCTCTTTCCTGAAGTGCTCTCCGTGGTCACTTGCCAGCCAGCACCCCACTCCCACCTCCCAACGACCTTCCTCTCCAGGAGCCTTCTAAACATCCTTACCAGGACTCTGGACTCACTCCATGAAACACTCTCAGACTTCCTTCAGGGAGCTTAGGACCTGCCTCACAGTCTTACCTTCCGATGAGGCAAATCTCGCAAAACTATTTTAAAAAGTACACACCAAAACAGCTGGGCTGAAATATATAAGCAGCCGTCACCAAGTCACGGAAACAGTGACACTGGTATGTCATTATCTTGGTACCCCTGGGCAGCAGCAGCAGTAGGGAGACTAATGAGGCTCAAGAAAGAGGTCAAAGACCAGGCACAGTGGCTCACGCCTGTAATCCTAGCACTCTGGGAAGCCGAGGTGGGAAGATCACCTGAGCGCAGGTGTTCAGACCCACCTGAGCGAGAGTGAGACCCCTCTCTATTATTAGTGGCACACCTGTAATCCTAGCACTCTGGGAAGCCGAGGTGGGAAGATCACCTGAGCGCAGGTGTTCAGACCCACCTGAGCAAGAGTGAGACCCCTCTCTATTATTAACAGTTAAATTAACTGGACATTGTGGTGGGCACCTGTAGACCCACCTACTCAGGAGGCTGAGGCAGGAAGACCGCTTTGAACCCAGGAACTTGAGGTTGCTGTGAGCTAGGCTGACTGACAGTTGGCACTCTAGCCTGGACAAAGGAGTGAGAGTCTGTTTTAAAAATAAAAATGAAAAGAGGGTTGGCGCCTATGGCTCATCGAGTAGGGTGCCGGCCCCATATACCGAAGGGGTTCAAACCTGGCCTGGGCCGAACTGCAAAACAGAAAAATAGCCAGGTGCTGTGGCGGGCGCCTGTAGTCCAGCTACTCGGGAGGCTGAGGCAAGAGATTGGCCTATTCCCAGGAGTTGGCGGTTGCTGTGAGCTGTGTGGCACCACAGCACTCTACTTAGGGGTGATAAAGTAAGACTCTGTCTCCACAAAAAAAGAAAAAGAAAGAAAAATGAAAAGAGGAATGAAGTCAAAGATGGGGTGAGAGAGCTACGATGAGGTGAAGCTCGGGCATGAAATGAGAATGTCTTTGTAATAAAAAGGTGTTATGTATGGTTAGACTTTGGGTTGCATGAAAATATCTTTGAATCAAAATGGTCACACTAAAAGGCCATGTACCAGAAAGGAATTTCCTGGGTAGATGAGATGTTATTGATCATGATAAAGTGCAGGGTGTGCAGGGTGTATTCATTTGTCAAAACTGACAGGTAAGATTTGTGTGTTTCAGTGTTGTAAATTATACCTTTAAAAAACTGTAAAATGAGAATAACGATAATCACGTGGGTGGAGGTATACAGACAACACAAGAATGAAATAAAATTGATAACTGCTGAAGGTGGATACTGAGCATATGAGGGTTCATTATACTAATCTATTTATGTATCTTTGAAGTTTTCTTTTATTGGGTTTTTTTATTTTTTCAAATTAATAGGAGGGTATAATTTATCTTTGACTTTTCTATAATAAAGTTTTTAAAATGTCACATACCTATCTCCCACACAACTCCTGGTAAATCATCATATCCTTTGTGACTTCAATATCTACAAAAGAGGTTTTTCTTTAACTTTACTTCTTCTTTTTTTTTTTTTTCAGACAGAGTCTTACTCTGTTGCCCAGGCTAGAGTGGGATGGCATCAGCCTATCTCACAGCAACCTCAAACTCCTGAGTTCAAGTGATCCTCATGCCTCAGCCTCCCAAGTAGCTGGGACTACAGGTCCCCACCACAATCCCCAGCTCAGTTTCTATTTTCAGTTGAGATGGATCTTGCTCTTGCTCAAGCTGGTCTTGAACTCCTGACCTCAAGTGATCCTCCTGCCTTGGCCTCCCAGAGTGCCAGGATGTGGGCTTACAGATGTGAGCCATTGTGCTTGGCCTACAAAAGAGCTTCTAACATTCTAATTTCAGAAGAGCTCTAATCCAGATAGTGTTCTGGACACTCAAATGCTCCATTTCACAAGTACTCTTCCCAGGAGTGCCTGAAAGCTCATCTGAGCACCATCTTCCCACCCTTCCAGCTTCCTGCTACTGCTATAATCCTGCTTTTCATTTTGTAGCCTCCACCCTTCAGTCTTAGCTGTGGACTGTAGATGTGAATATTTACTAAGTAAACACTTACTCTTATCTTTTAACCTCTCTTTTCTTACTATGACAACACTTTCACAATTTGGGTTTCGTCTTTCATTCTTCATGAAGAAATTCCTTGGTCCAACTGTCAGTGATCTCCTTGTCTTTAAATTCAAGTATAGTTTAGCTCTCCTATACTTTTCTGTGGCATTTTAAGCTATTAGCCTTCCTTTCTCTTGTGGCTTCTGTATATCTCTTCTTGGTTTTCTTCCTCAGTTACCTTTCTGCTTCATCCTAAATTGGGCCTTTTCTTCTTACTAAATACCATGCTGTCCAACAGAACTTTCTGCAACTCTAGGAATGTTCTAAATCTGTACTGTCCAGTATGGTAGCCACTGGTCATATGTAGCTATTGAACATTTGAAATAGGACTAGTATAATTTTAATTAATTTATATTTAAATAATTATATGTGGCCAGTGGCTACTGAGCTAGACAGAGCAACACTATAATCTCTCTCATTTACTCTCATGACTTAGTTATAATCTCTATTCCCAAGGACTGACTCACAAGTTTATGCTGAACAAAGTCACCTGGATGAGTCCCTCCTGCACCTCAAACTCTAAAATATAATCAATCAACTCCACCATCGAACCTTCCCTTTGCCTACTCCAAATACTCTTCCTCTCCCAACAATCTTAGGTCTATGACTAGAATCCATCATCTAAGTCATCTGATCTTGAAGTCTGAGTCCTTCTTATCTCTCTATCTATTTCTCTCTGCTGTTCTCTGTCTCTCATATCTAAGCAGATGTCTATCCTCTTGAGTATACCTAATTGACTCCCCTGCCTCCATTGCAATATGTACAATAAGCACAATGTTCCTGCCTGGTAACATTCAAATGGTTAACTCTGTAGCCTTGCCTTTTTCAAAAATATTATACTAAAAATATCATTCCCTAGTGCCCACAAATGAAATCTAAATTCCCTAGAATAGTACAACAATCAACACTACACAACCTGGCCCAAGCTGTCTTTGTAGCCCTGCCTTATACTTCTACCTCTTAAGCCCCTACTCTCTAGCCAAAAATGATGCCTTACCATACTCCGACATCCTGTCACATCTCTGCTCATGCTCTTCTACCCTCCTTAAATATCCTCTGACTCTTGTTCAAATCATAACCATTCTTCAAAGTTCACTCAAGTTCCACATTTTCCATGCTATTTCTCAGATCTCCACTGTTCCCCACTAAAAAGTAATCTTGTTTTTCCTGAATTCCCATTGCAGTTTAGTTTTTGGAGAAATCTTCTCCCTCTTGTTGCCTAGACTGGAGTGCAGTAATGTGATCCTAACTCACTGCAGCCACAAATTCCTAAGCTCGGGTGAGCCTCCTGTCTCAGCTTCTCAAATAACTAAGAGTATAGGTGCATGCTACCATGCCCAGCTGATTTTTTTTTTTAAAGATGGAGTCTCAATATGTTGCCCAGGATGGTCTCAAACTACTGCCCTCAAGCAATTGTACTGCCTCAGTCTCCCAAAGTGCTGGGATTACAAGTGTGAGCCACTGCACCTGGCCTTCTATTGCACTTTATAACTGTACTACTTTAATGACAATAATCAATTTCTACTTTGTTCTGTCACCCAGACAAGAGTACACTGGTGTCATCATAGCTCACTACAATTTCAAACTTCCAGGCTCAAGCAGTCCTCTTGAGTAGCTGGGACTATAGACAGGCACCACCACACCCAGCTATACCCCAAGCTCTTTTAAGATATCATTTATCAGATATCTTTCTACAAAAATAGTAAAAATGATCAATATAAATTAGGCACATAGGCCAGACTCTGTGGCTCATGCCTGTAATGCTAGCACCCTAGGATGCTGAGGTGGGTAAACTGCCTGAGCTTCTAAGTTCAAAACCAACCTGAGCAAGAACAAGACCCCATCTCTACAAAAAATGGAAAAATTAGGCAGGTGTTGCAGTGTGCATCTCCACCTATTTGGGAGGCTGAGCCAAGAGAATAGCTCAAACCCAGGAGTTTAAGGTTACTATGAGCTATGATGCCCATAGCATTCGACCCAGGGCAACGGAGTGTGACTCTGTCAAAAGAAAAAAAGGAAAGAAAGGAAAAAGAAGAAAGACACATAATAAATTACATCTTCCAATTATGATAATTTAAGTTATAGTTCAATTATTATATGTAAAGAATTTTCAGTAGCCTAAGCACATCATCATCCATGTGATTTTATCAACAGCACACAAGTGTTGTGGGCACACACAATTCCCAAAATTGCCCTAAGTATAAGCTTATAAATACTGAAAATTTTTTTAAGACTTATATACTAGTCTTCATATACTAGTCGTGTACTTTCAGTATAATGAATAAAAGTGGGCTGATCTATTACGTCTCCTATGGAAATAAAGGAGATTTCCCGTCTTAAATACAGTACTTTTTTTTTTTTTTTTGAGACAGAACCTCAAGCTGTCACCCTGGATAGAGTACCGTGGCATCACAGCTCATAGCAACCTCCAGTTCCTGGGCTCAAGCGAGTCTCCTGCCTCCGCCTCCCAAGTAGCTGGGACCACAGGCACCCGCCGCAACACCCGGCCATTTTTTGGTTGCAGCCGTCATTGTTGTTTGGCGGGCCCAGGCTGGATTCGAACCCGCCAGCTCAGGTGTACGTGGCTGGTGCCTTAGCCCACTGAGCCACAGGCGCCAAGCCTTAAATACAGTACTTTTTATCAAAAGGACCCTGACATTTCAGGGGCTCATGGTTTAGATATAATTCAAATTAGGGAAGTAACAAATTGCTCAATGATAATAACAGCTACCATTTAGTAAACACTTATGAGTATGTGAGACTCTGGTCTAAGCATTTGATATGTACTGTCACATTTAATTTATATGAAATTTTATTAGATTGGTACTAGTACTATTACCCCCATTTTACATGTTTTTAGATAGCTAGGCATAATAGTTAGGCATAAAAGGTAGACTGCATATTTTAATTAAAAAATTATATACCAGGCTCGGCGCCTGTGGCTCAACGGGCTAAGGCACCAGCCACGTACACCTAAGCTAGCAGGCTCAAATCCAGCCTTGCCCACCAAACAACAATGATGGATGCAACCCAAAATGGCCAAGCGTTGTGGCGGATGCCTATAGTCCCAGCTACTTGGGAGACAGAGGCAAGGGACTCACTTGAGCTCAGGAATTGGAGGTTGCTGTGAGCTGTGATGCCACAGCACTCTATCCAGGGTGACAGCTTGAGGCTCTGTCTCAAAAAAAAAAAAAAATTACATACCATAATATTAGCAGATGGGTAGAAGATATACTTGTGACAGAGCAATTACATGGAAGTTACTGGGTCTAGAAGGACAAAGATCTACACCTGTTTTGGTTAACTAGACATGACCTCATTGATTCTCCATGTTCCCACTGGTCCTTATCTATCTGGTAGTTGTAAGAATCAAACAAAATAATAGATGTAAAAACAAGCATAAAGAGCAATGGACTTGGCTCGGCGCCTATGGCTCAACGGGCTAGGGCGCCAGCCACGTACACCTGAGCTGGCGGGTTCAAATCCAGCTCGGGCCCGCCAAACAACAATGATGGCTGCAACCAAAAAATGGCTGGGCATTGTGGCAGGCACCTATAGTCACAGCTACTTGGGAGGCGGAGGCAAGAGACTCGCTTGAGCCCAGGATTTGGAGGTTGCTGTGAGCTGTGATGCCACGGCATTCTGTCCAGGGTGACAGCTTGAGGCTCTGTCTCAAAAAAAAGAGCAATGGACTTGAGGTCAAGGGACCCGAAATCTAATCTCTGCTCTGGCCTTTACTAGACGTGAGACTTTGTGCAAATAGTCTCACAGCTTCTCTGAACCACACTCATTCTTAGGACAAGTATAGAATATGTACTTATGTACCAAATCTTCTGGTAGGTGTTAGAAATACAGAGTGCACATGACAGACACAGCCTCCCAAGGGACACTTCCCCAAAGGAAATGACTTCCAAACTGAGACTAAAAGGATGAGTAGGAATCTGTCCAACAAGGAAACAAAGAGTTCCAGGCAGAGGGAACAAGGCTCAAAGACTTGAGCACAGAGGGCAAGTGCTAATATTTTAATAGTAGATTCTAGTGTAAAGAGGATTTTTTAAAAGCACGCATGAGTCATCTTTCTGTATAATATCTTACAACTGCATGTGAATCGGTAATTATTTCAATGCAAACTTTGATCACAAAAAGTGTATCTGAGAATATACTATAAACGGAGGTGTGTCGCAGCTGTTTCAGTTAATATTAATACTAATAATCAACTGCATTATGTATAATGCTATAGAGAACAAAGCAGAAGGAGTTGTAATAATAAAAACAGAACTACTAAGGACAGTTAGTGACCTTATTTCAATAGATGGCCACAATTTAGAAAATCATGATTCAGTACCTTTGACATCAGGTCGATACTGTAGTCCATCATCTTTCTTTCCCAACAAACTTGTGTCATCAGTGTCTATAAGAGAAAGCCATTTTCAAATTAAGATACATACAATGTTTAAGTAACACCAATAATTGTTACAAATTATTCCAGGTTTTTCTTAACTCTCTATCCACTATCGTGCTCACATTTTCCAACAATCTCTTGATCAACTGTGCCATTTCTGTCTCAAGCCTCAAGGCATGTTAGGTATATAAGCTTTTTGCATGATGAACAGTGTAATTTCATTTGGATTTCAGCTCAACAAGTCACTTGCTTTAAAAGTTTTTCCTATATAAACTAAAATAACACATATCTCAAGCAAAACTCTTTCTCTAAAAATAACTATTGAATGATTTACCTTCTACCACTGTTTCCCTGGAAACATGAGACTAAGACCAATGTAGAATCTTAGTTGTGTTATCAAACAACATTTAGTATTAAAAAATGACCCATCTTATTAAATAGATTCTATTTTTTTTAAAATGACCCTAATTTGTGACCCTGTGAATTACATCTAGACTGGGAAGACTTTGTAAATAAACCACAGATATCTGGTGAGAAGTATAAGCTTCCCAATACCTGGGGGTAGCAGGGGGAGGGAAAAGGAAAGTACAGTTAGGTAGGGATGGAGAAGTATAGAAGGGACTAAATAAAACGTAAAGGCCAACCACTCCACCAAAGGAGTTAAACCTTCATGAATTTCAATTAAAATTCTCAAGCTTGGCGTAGTGCTCTGAACCTCAAATTCCAGGGAGTATCATTCCAGTTCCTCAGAGACAACATTTTTTTTTTCTAAGCTATTCTTTCCACCTAAACTCTAAATACTACCTCATGGAAGAAAAGCAAACCATACTTCAAGATGAAAGCAAAGCGGAGCATCTACCTACAAGGGATCCCTGTTGGCAAGTGGTTTCCTCTCTCATGACCGTACCCAATCCCTTCTAGAAATCCTCTGATGCGCTTCTTGGGTATCCTGTGGTGGCTTAGACCAAAGGTGCTGCAATCAGTTGTGCAGCACGTCACAGATAATCAGTTACCAATATAAAGTACCGAACTTTGCCCACAACCTTATCCAAAGGAGCAGGTAAGCAGGAAAATTGTACAATCCTAGTCCATGAGAATGACCTGCTCCACATATGTCACAAGGGAAATGATCCACTTTCCCAGTGGACATTACTGAGGAAAGAAAATTGAGAACCTCTGGCTACAGAAACAGTATTTTCACTAGGGATCAAAAGCAAAAAATTTTGGAGAGTAGAGTGGTGGCTGCGGAGGTGGGAGCCATGGCAGGACAAGCATTTAGAAAGTTTCTTCCACTCTTCGATCGAGTATTGGTTGAAAGGTGTGCAGCTGAAACTGTAACCAAAGGAGGCATTATGCTTCCAGAAAAATCTCAAGGAAAAGTATTGCAAGCAACAGTAGTGGCTGTTGGGTCAGGCTCTAAAGGAAAGGGTGGAGAGATTCAAGCAGTTAGTGTGAAAGTTGGAGATAAAATTCTTCTCCCAGAATATGGAGGCACTAAAGTAGTTATAGATGACAAGGATTATTTCTTATTTAGAGATGGTGACATTCTTGGAAAATATGTAGACTGAAATAAATCACTAGTGAAATGGCATAGACATGAAGCTGCCCATTCCACTGAAGTTCTGAAATCTTGCATCATGTATATAATTTTCATGT